>CAJNDT010000044.1:165000-267500 GCA_905221615.1 Symbiodinium sp. CCMP2592 | reverse complement strand
ATGCATTGGGCCTTTTCCGTGCAGCGACCCTGCCTACATAGGCTTGCACAAAACATTAACACAGCTGGCTTCTCTTGTTTGGATTGCCATGCTGTCAGGATAAAATGTTGCAAGGTCTGGTGTCACAAAACTCTCACAGACCTTGAGGTACAACAGTAGTGTCTATTTACGTACCCCAGCTCTCAGTCAAGGTTTAGGGTTTAGGGTCTAAGAGTCTAGGGTTAAGTTAAGGACTAGGATTTGAGGTGTGGAGTCTGATAGTTTGTTGTCGGGTTGCAAGGATTAGTACCAGAGACTTTGGCGCTAAACTTGAAACCAGCTGGTCCAGTTTGCTAATGGCACGCCTTCGATGGGATTTCTTATGCGGTGGCAACTTTCGCCGCCACGGTCGAGGCGGGCCGCCATGTTGCAAGCTGACTGCTTATACACATGCACCATAAACTGCCCTAAACCCTTAACCCTAAGCCCCAAACCCGAAACTGCCTAAGCCCTAAACTGCCCTACCCATAGGCCCCATAGTAGTTCTCTTTTGGGGTGCACATTTAGAACCCTATACGGTAATCCCAAAAAGGAACTACTATGGGGCGTATGGGTAAACCTAAACCGGGCGTGAAGTCTTCGGCATCTGCGCGTGCTTGAGACTTCAGGAAGATCTGGACCCACAACAAAAGGGCAACGAAGGGGCCTAAACCCTTTCTGCATCTGGGGTGAGACGTCCTGATTAGGCCCTACCTGGATCCGGTAAGGACCTATTTAGAAGGAAATCATGTTCAGGAACCGCAAAAAAACTACTTTTTTAAGGTCCAGATAGACCATAAAACCCACGCTCTAAGCCCTAACCTCTTAACCCCAAAACCCTAAAAACCCACACTACAAGCCCTAAACCCTTAACCCCTAAACCAGCAAAACCCTAAAAACCCAACGCTATTTTGCCCAGGAGCGATCTTATGGTCGATGACAGTCTCTGCGACTGTACGGTAATCGCGAAACCTGGGCGCGTGCGTTCGGGACTATACGGGAGTTTCCGAAAAGAGGGACCCTAAAAAGGTACCCTAAATATAGTAGGATCCTTATTACAAGGGCATCGCGGAGATATGCAATGAAATGGTATGCTTTGGTAACTTTCGTGATTATGGTAACTTAGTAAGTACACAAATGAAGTAACTTAAGCTACACTCCTCAAGTAGAACCCCTTAGTTGCCGAGTTCATAAGCCCCCAACAGTGTACACTTTAAGTTTCATAGTGGGTCATATTATCCCAAAAAGTGTAAAGTGTATCCACTCAGCTACTAAGACCCAGAAACGTGGACAGCCAGGCCCTGGTGATGATCATGTGCCAGTTGGCAAAGATGGGCACCGCCACCTAGATCATTGTTTGGATAGAATTAAAAATGTAATATAAGGTCCCAAATTGACTGGTTCATGGTTGGGATAGCATTAGAAGCTTGAACTGTAATTCCTTATTGGGTTTAAGTACCCATAAAAACATGTAAAAAATGTTCCCAAACTGTGGAACCCTAAACCCTAAACCCAACTGTGACAAAGCCACCATGGCCACCACGCAAGACCAAAAGATGGCTTGATAGGAGCCCCTGGCTTCGGCCAGGTCCTCTGATCAACAGGGAAAAGGAGGGACCCTTAATTTAGGGCTCTTAGGGATCCTTTAAAGGGATCTATAGGGATGCTATAATAAGGGTATAGGGTTTAGGGGTTTGGGGGTTTAGGGGGTTTAGGGGAAAAGGAGGGACCCTCAATGGGGACCCCTACCTTATAGTGGGCTATATAATGGGTATATAATAGCTATATTAAGGGTATATACCTAGGGGTCCTTGTTAGGGGTCCCTCCTTTTACCCTTGGATCTGAGAAGTGCGGGAGACTGATAAAAGCTATCCCGGTTGCCTACACCAAGGCATGAAGGTCTTCTGGCTGAGCTTGTGCTACTGTGATGGGAGCTGTGAGGAAGAGTACAAGCTCCCCCAACCATAAACACTGAAAGGGTCCTCCGAGAAGTTCTGGAGAAGATCCTGTGCCAGCAGCATCTGTGGGAAGCAATAGCAAGTGCACAGCAGACCGATGATGATGCACCACAGCCTTAGCGGCTTGGGATTCAAAGATATTCAAAGCTTTCCTATAGTCTCCATTGAAGTTCCTTTTTGGGGTTACCTTTTAGTTTCCCCAATATAAAACTGGTTAAACCAAAAAGGAACTACAATGGAGACTATAGGTTGGATTGAAGACAGTTCTGCTCCCAGGTGCAAGTGGCTAAATGCACCACAACAAACACAATAAGTTGCTGAACCCATGACGCCATGCATCCCAGAAGCCCGATGATGACCAAGCCAAGGACCAAGAACTGTCAATAAGCCCTGTAGCTTACACCCGTCTAATGCAAGGAACCTGATTAAGAAACCTTTGGCATTTATTAGGGTTCCTCATGTGAACCCTATTACTTTGGGGTTCTAGGCCCAGGTTTCTGATAATCAGGTTCCTACTGTTGATGATATAAATCCTGCACTACCTTAAGGACCCTGAACTATGGGAATTATGGTATATTCGTTATTATGGGTAATGCAGGATTTGTATCATCAACCGTATGTTACAAAACTCTATCGACCACTCAAGCCGTAAGGCCCTTGACTTCCCAGACCCTGAACCCCAAACTTCTTCTAGACCTAAGAGTAACCTAGGAATAAAAAGGATGCCCTTTTTGGTTTAAAGGGGTTTATAAGGGAACCTAAGCCTCAAAAAAGGGAATAAGGGCCTACTCTGGGTCCTAGTCTTGCAACCCTAGAAGCCCAGAACGCCTCTCCACCCCAAGTCCTGTAAGCCATCCTGCGCTGAGCCCTAATTCCTGCACTCTAGAACGCCTGTTAAGCCCCTGCCCACCGGCCACAACCTTTGGCCGAGGAGATTTCTTGAATATCCTCAAACCATGATGTGAAACCCAAGATTGTTCCTGCAGGCATGAGGACTCTGCGGCTTGCTGGGCGCTGCTGGGTGGCCTACAACCTTGTAGACCGTGCACAGTACGCCGTGCAACCCGTTTGAAATGCCCTCCCTAAACCCTAAAGCCTAAACTCTAAACCCTAAAACCCTAAACCCCTAACCCCTAATCCCCTGATAGTGCAACTTAGCGGCACGTCTTCGGCATCGAGGATGGCACTGGCTTCGGGCATGGACGGCCCAAAGCCCAAGGCCAGGATAGCCGAAAGTATCAAGAGGACCTGACAGCGAGATTAGGGTTTGGGGTTTAGGGTTAAGGGTTTAGGGTTTAGGACCTGGCAGCGAGACTACTACAGGGGCCTGAATACGTAGTTAGAATAGGGTTTGGGGTATCCGAATATATATATATATATATATATACATACATATATATATATATACAAATATAACACGGGGACTTTCGAATAGTATATATAGGTAATTTATTTAGGCTTCTATATTAGGTTGGAATAACGGTTCAAGTTCAAGTTTAGCTTAGTCAGCTTAATCCGATGTTGTATAAAGTTTCTTTTGGGATTTTAGGGTTTAGTTGAGGTATCCGCCCATCCCGAGAACCTGCAACCATGGAAAAGGAAGTTTCGGTTCTCTCTTTCGGCCTCCTAGTCTCTAGACAGTGCTTGTTTCACACCGCTGTATATGCCAAGTTCCGGATGGGTTATGTACGGCTTGAGCTACACGTCTCTCAGCCCCAACGCTAAGTGGGCCCCAATGCCAAATGAGGTCCTAAGCGAGGAAACAGATTTGGCCTGTCTCTCTCGCTCTCTCTTGCTTCCTAAACCCTAGCCTAGACCCCTCAGTTCGGATTTCAGCTGGGCTAGTTGAGGTGTCCCGAAGCCTGACGCCCTCAGGCCTGTTTGCGGGACAGCATGCGAGCAAACCCTCAGTAACCTTAGGGTTTAGGTTGTAGAGCATCAGGGATAAAAATATCGACACGTTGGCACCACAAATAGAAGTGCATGACGGTACTACTTAGCTATTTGCTTAGGGTGAGTACCCTGTCCCCGAAAAGACATTATGGTAGTACTCCAAAAGGCTAGAGGTTACTTGCTCAGCTACTAAGTTTGAGTCCGACACCAAAAACCCTAAACCTAAAACTACAAAACCCTAGACCCTAAAACAATAAACCCCTCAATCCCTAAAGCCCTAATCCCTAAACCCCTAAACCCCCAAAACCCTAAACGGCACTACTTAGCTGCTTAAGTCCCCGCTGCAGCGCTGAGGATCCACTGGCCGGTTAGCCAGTGATCTCCCCCCAGCCACCAAACGAAGATCATCGCCGAGAGCCCTGAGGTCCTGTGATTTTTATATATAATTTTTTTTTAAGTGCAATGGGGCCTTTTTAGGGTTTAGGGTTTTAGGGGTTTAGGCTTTAGGGTTTGGGAGTTTAGAGGGGTTTTGGGGTTTAGGCTTTAGGGTTTGGGGGTTCTGAGGGGTTTTGGGGCTACCTACTTGTTGAGTATCCCAAAAAACCAAAAGTTAACCTTTGGGAATATGTTGGGATTCTATAGATTCTAGGGCTTTTTTCTTATAGGGTTTGGGGTTTAGGGTTTATGATGATTTAGGTGTCGATTTCAACAGTCCCCAAAGCTATCTAAAATTAGGGCGCTCTATTGAACAATAGGGAAGTTAAAAACTACCCCAAGTCGATACATAGTACTACGTAGTGTGTGCATTTAGACGCGCAGTGGGCTTTCGCACATCATCGTTCGTTATGTCCTGCGGTATGGGTTGATGGAGAGCGTTTTGGGCATATGTGGCTCTAAAACAAGACCAAACGTCAATCAACAAGTGTCCCAGATGGAACCAAGTGTCATGGTCCACCAGACAATGGCCCCAGTTTGCGCACTTGCGATCTCCGACCAGAGGCGACCACGAAAGGCGTCGAGCTGCGTGTATATCCTATACTGAGATTAGAACCCTAGCAAAAGTTTTAATTTTACCTGTTTCTTAGGGATGATAATAACCAAAAATTAGAAGTTATTTCTAAGCGACCCTAAGTATCCGTTGGGAGGAGTCATCTCCCATGCACGCTCGGAAGCGTTCCTTAGCAAACATGGTCACCTTAAGAGCACACCACGGCTTGTCCGAGCTATGCAGAATGGCCAGGAGCACGACATTACACGACTAAAGTGTCGAGCCATTGAATATACTCAGTCGTCGTCGTGGCCTCCGCCGTTGTCATCGTCGTCGACGACCTGCTCGTCATCGTCGTGGTTGTCTGCATTCGTAGTTGTCTGCAGTTGTGTGGTGGCGGCGGCAGATATGGCACATTTCAACACACATGGCACATCGTTTGGAAGTACATCACTAATGAAAGACAATGGCTGCTGGACCACAACCAGCCGTTCGTACAGAGTTGGAACCATCACAGTAACAGCTCCTGTTCACGCACATACAACCCAAATCGATATTCGGAATGATCTTCCCTGACCCATTCAAGACCTCAATTCAGTTCCAGGCGCTTGTAGCCGGGCAGACCTTGCAGACGTCTCTTCTGACTGTCTTCCCTGTTCCGTGTCGGCCATGGCGACCACGGAATGATTTAAAACGCCGGGGTCGGGACGCCTCAAGGGCGGGGGCCCACGTGCTAGTTTGGAAATCCTGCCACGCGAGCCGACACGTCATGTCAAACACAAAGCGCATCTGCACCAGTCCTGCTTGCTCGTTTCGGGGCAGAGCTTTTCTTTCATCGTAGAAGGGTTTCCGAATACTGGGGCCCACTGAAGTCAGGGTTACCATCTACATACATACATATGTATATGTATATGAATATGTATATGTATATGTATATGAATATGTATATGAATATGTATATGTATATGTATATGTATATGTATATATATATATATATATATATATATATGTATATGTATATGTATGTGTATGTGTATGTATATATATATATATATATATATACATACACATATATTCTGGATTCACTGAAGTCAGGGATATATATATAAATATATATACATATGTGTATACAGAAATATGTATATATATATATATATATGTACGGGTTACTGTCAGGCTTACTATAGAGTCCTTGTCAAGATGCAACTCCAACTCAAAACCAAGATTCGGGGTGGTGGTTAGAACTTTAGACCGGGTGGGTACAGCCCTAACACTACGGGGGGAGAGGGGGGTGACAGAGGAGCTATTCTCCATGCTGCCTTTACTCCCCAGTCTCTAGGTACGCCTTGCGCTTCAGGGTTTGGCGTCTCATACACATTCCTCAAACCACCTCGACCTTTCAACTCCGTGGTCGCCTCCCCGACTTTGCAAAGCAACCGCCTGCAACAACAGACCCCCCTGCTGTAGCAAAGAAGTTCTAACAACGTGAACGCCTAGGCACTAAGCCTGTCAAGGACACACCATCAACAGACACAGCGATTCGCGAGGCCTTTGGTTTTTCCAAGCCTCAGAAAACAGGAAGCCGGATGTCGAGGAAAGGGACCCTCTTTGCTGGTTCAAGGCAAGCTTCCTTCTAGTGATTGTTGCTGGTATGCTGCTGCTGACCAGGATTATGATGATGGTCACGACGACCAGGATGATGATGGTGATGGTGACGGTGATTGTGGCGGTGATGATGATTCTGATGGTCATGATGGGGATGATGATGGTGGTGATGCCCCTGATGACGGAGGCGATTCCCATGATGGGGACGGAGTCTTCTTCATTAGCATCATCATCAGGTGCAACGTGTGTGCCAACATCGTGAACAAAGTCATGCGGGGAGCAGTAGCAACACAGACGATCGTAATGGTGGAAAGGCGTGAAACCTGCAACTAGCATGATTAATGTCTTGATTGTCTACATGAACTTATCCGTGTAAACACCAACCGACTACCATTGTCGGTTGCATTCGCAATTGGTCGAGCTTGCCGACCCCGAACAGCCAGACTGAGCCACTGGCTCGTCGAATGTGTGAAAGCTTTCCTCTTTCCTCCCCTTGTCGGCAAGCGACCTGATATCCAAAACAGAGGTGCCATGAACTCTAGACTCTAAACCCTAAACACTTAAGCCTTGGACAGAACCAAGTTGAAGATGTTGCAGGCTCGGGCTAGGGCGACCGGGTGTAGGATTCCGTGCCAAACTTCGAAAATATCCATAACGGCCCTATGCCCGTGGCCGATAGCAGCAGAGTTGCAGCGATCAACAGATGAGAAGGTCCTCTTACAAATCATGCCTCTGCTTATTTAATCCTCATGGTCGAAGAAGGACCCCTGAATGCGATACCCCGTGAGGCTCCGAAACTCCCATGTGTCAGGCTACATGCAGCAACGAGATTGAGGTACCAGGCTTTGCTGAGGATAACGGTCAGCTGCAACGATGCCAGAATGCAAACGGCATACATATGGGAGTTTCCGAAATAGGGGACCCTAATATAGCACCCGAAATAGTAGGATCCTGATTATAATGACACCAAAAAAGTTACCCCTAATTTTCGGAAATTCCCATATTGCTTATATAAGTGCCAGCATCACTTGCCCCTCGCACCAACCTCGCGAATGGAGCCGTGTGCGTGGCTTTTGGGCTCCAAACCACGGACCAGCCAATCAGCCGTCCCCCCCCCCACCGAAGCCTAAACCCTACACCCTAAAACCTAAGCCCTAAGCCCCAAACCCCAAGCCCAAACCGTTCCTCCCTTCGCTGCATGGTTGATCGGCTGATTGGCTGACTTTCCGAGCACAATGAAATGGAACGTGCAGTGCTGGTCATACTTCCACAACTGAGAATGACAAATACCAACCCTAAACCCTAAACCCCAAACCCCTAAACCATGATGGACAGCTTCTACCAACACCCTAAATCCTAAACCTTACTTTCCTTGTAAGAACCGTTCAGGATTGCGGTCCCTGGAACGATGAGGTGCCCACTTGGCGGTCCAAAGGGATGGAAGGACCCGCCTCTCCTTCGCTAGGGTATAGGTTTTAGGTGTTTCGGGTTGAGGGTTCAGGAGATAAGGGTTCCTGTAAGGGCTCTTTAAAGGGGTTTGGCTGTTCCAGGTTGAGGGTTAAGGAGTTTTGGGCTTAGGGTTTAGGGGTTTAGGGCTGCATCGTGGGGGGATCAGGGTATGCTTTCGTACATCATCTGCGCTGTACATGTTGATAACTGATGATAATTGTAGCTAGCCGAGCTACGTAGCTTAGTATAGAGCCCCACTCAATATTTCTCCTCATTCTTTCAGCGCGGTCTGGGGGTTTCAGCCGAGGGCCGTGATCTCTACAGCTCTTCAGGCGGCGAGAGTTTTGGATTTGGGTTTCTGAGTGTGTGTTGATAGTTTCCGAAAATAGGGGGAACCTAATATAGTACCCTAAATAGGAGGATCCTTATTATAAGGATCCCCATATAAGGTACCCCTCGTTTTTCGGAAACTCCCAGTTGAAGTTGTGGCTTTAAGACTTTTTCGCGAGTACCAAGCCAGAGTCACTCTTCTCGTGAACCGTACCAGCCGAAGAATGGTTCCGGGCTTATGGGGGAGGTCCGATCACACCTAAACTAAACCAGGTGTCAACCCAACCTCCTCAGACAGAGTGGAGGTGAACGATAAACCACTAACTTAAGCTCCTAAAACCTAAACCTTGAACCCTAAACCGGAAGCCTACCCACGTCGAAAGCCCAAATCGGCGAACTTAGTGTGCCTGTTCGAGTCGGCTCGTGAGAATTGAGAAGTTTCGGGTAACCTACAATCTAAATGCCGGCATGTGAACTTAATGCTTTCGTATGAGAAGGTACCCCTTCAATCGTTCTTGAGGTCGCAATATGTGGCTGGCTTGTTATTTTCCTGCCATTTTCCATACGCACTAAGGACATGAGGCTTAAACACGCAAGCTCGCCAAAACCCTGTGGAGTCTTAACAAACCCGAAGCCAGCAGCCCTGACATAAACTGGGTTCTTGATAAGGGACTTAATTTAAGGCGCCACTAAAGAAACCATAGCATTTACCATAAGCCCACATTATGGTAACTTAAATTAAATCCCTTGACAAGAACCAAGTATAGGGACCCCCCAAAAGGAGATAAGCAAAACATAAGGATAGGGATATCCCATATAAACCCTCTCATCATTACAGTATAATTACGCACCCCCCCTTGTAATTAGTCATTCCCAATAAGGTAGGGATATAAAATGCTTATGCTTACGTCCTGCTTCGGTCCCTAACCCAAAGCACGGCAGCCGAAGCTCCTCCAGCGGATCTGAGCACAGGATCAAGCGGAAGAGGTGTTAATCACACTTCGGGCGGTTGAGTTGTCCGTAGACTCCAATATCCCTTAATTAAGAACTGTACCTTAAAAAACAGGAGGAAGTATATACCACAATCTTATAAGCATAGGTTTGGGAACACTCTTATAAGCATATATCCTTCCTTGGTTTTCTAGTCTAGGGGCCTATTCCGCAGGATTTCTGATAACAACGGGCTTACTTAAGGTCCCCATGTTAGCTTAGGGCTTTAGGGCTTTAGGGTTCAGGGAGGGCAGGGGATCTGGAAGCAAACTGCATGGGATCTTCCGGCATCGAGGTCATATTCAGAGTTTGGAGATTTCAGTCACTAGCGAACGAGCCCCCATATTCTGCCCTCAAAGTAACCCTGGAAGAACCCCTACATGTAATCCGAGAGAGAACCCTATTCTGTAGAAGAAAGTGCAGAGGTTCGGTACAATCCTGCATGTTGCAAGAGCAGATGAGGAACAGCCCGGATTTGTAGTCACACTATTCATCCTCAACGGTTCTGGATTCAATCTTATATGGCTTCGGGCTCAGTGCTTCTGGGATTTTGGCCCTCAAGGGTCTGGGTTTAACGTTTAGAGACAAAGAAGCGACGCCGCGGAGTGGCAGGCTGATGGGTAAAATAGTTTTTCGCACTCAGGTTTCAGGTACTGTGTATGGCTTAGGGGCGGTTGGGGTTATGGGGAAGGCTTAAGGCTTAAGGGTTTAGGGGACCAGGGCTACAAGGTAAGAGCTGGCAAGTTGTTCTCAGTAGGTGACAACGGCAACAGCATACTGCAAGTGAGGCGATTGCTATTCCAGCTATTCCGGCCGTAGCTGGAATACCTGCGCCCTACCAGTAGACAGCAAAATTACGCCTTTCCTCGCAAACATAGCTGTAAACGCCCATACACGCTAAACCCTTGAACCCTATAAACCCCCAGCGGCTAAGGCCCTCATGCTTTAGAACCCGTATACAGCCCTAGAAGCATACTAAATGCCAAGCAGATGCTGAGCGTCAGACTCTTTTTCAAACTCCCAGACGACTGCTGAAGCTTGACCTCATGCATTTATGGTCTAGGGTTTAGAAGTTGATATAACATGATGGGTTTGGGGTTAGTCTTATTCTCTCTCTTACTTATATATATATATATATATATATATATATTTTATGAGCATATTTAGATCTACATCTATGTGTGCACATATATATATGTATATATATATATATACATACTTCTTCTTCCTTCGCCGCGAGAGAGAAGTCCCGCGCTAGTGGCAGCCGGTAGTGGCCGGCATCTCCAGGATGCTTACCCTTTGGTATCCCGCACTCACACTGACAATCAGGAGCCCCCTAAAGGCCGCACAGCATGCATACAACGGCATGTATCGGGCTTCGAATTGGTAGAGGGTGTAGGTTTTAGGTTTTCTTGATATTATTTGATATTCGCTTCATACGTCGTTTAAGAGTCTAAGTAGGGCTTGGGTTGATATGACTTTCATTGAAAGGTCTACGGCCTGCACTTATACAGGGCTCGGGATTTAATGATTTAAGGATTACTGCCCGAAGAATATCCAAGAAACCCCTTGCACAGTAATGCACATGATCTCAAACTTGCTATTCGCAGACCTCAGTCCTGGAAAAGTTTCTCCGAGACGCGGCATTCTTCCTTTTCATCACACTCTGAAGCTGAAGGCACCCTAAACTGTTTACCCGAGTACCCTCTCGACGTTGCTCATTTCAAAAACAATGATTTTCCATACCCTAAAACCCTCAAGCTCTGAACTATACAAGGAAGCGGAAATCTGAACCCAACTATCGGGGCGTTCCTACCAATGTCGATGCCGTATGCCCTGACCCCAAAACTGCAAACCCTGAAGCAAACCCCTAAATAAAAATTATTCAGACCACCCCGAACCCTAAGCTTTAGGGATTAGGGTGTGAACCTCCCGAGCCATAAACCCTCGCCTCGACCCATAAACCCTAAACCCTCAAGCCCTAAACCCTTTTACCCCTTACCCCTAAATCCTACACCACAAATCCCCTGCCGAGGCCCTGTCTGTGCTTTCCACCGGACCCGTAGCCGACGCATCGATCTGCGCCTGGCGGAGTCCGGAAACGCGCGAAGCTTTGGGGGTTCCGTTGGGTTTAGGCTTTAAGGAAGTAGACTACCTTAGGGTTTAGGGTTTAGGGTCTGGTCGCTTCATCGCTTATTCTTCTCTCAGCAAGCTCTTCCTGCTGCCGCTGTCGGCGCTGGCTCAGCTTCATACTCGTCCTCCAGCCACCCAGCAGTCCTTGGTAGGCCGGGCCGGCTCCGGCAGCAGACTGACATGGTCCGCGTCTTCCCGGTGATGGGTCGGCAGGACCCGCACCGACTCCATGTATCGGGGCGGGCCCTCTGCCTGCCAGACTTTGAAAGCAGCTGGTGTCTTTATCCATGGCATTCCACGGCTTCATCACACATGCATGTACTTTCTGAGCCTGCCTGCAGGTGGTACTCCACGGCCGAATCCTTCTTCCTGCGCCAAAAGTTCAGCTTTAACGCCACCTCTTCGGTCGGAGAAGTACCACCAGCGGTGGCACGGCCCTTCTGGCACTCGCGGCCACAAATGCCCTGCACAGAGGTTTGGCTCTTACCGTTTCTCTCTCTCTCTCTCTCCCGGGCATGGAGGCGGGTCAACGCCCCCGGGCATCATGCCCATCCTCTCTCTCTCTCTCTCTCTCTCTCTCTCTCTCTCTCTCTCTCTCAGTCTCTCTTGCCCCACCGGCCTGTCCAGCCTTTGCTGATCAGCATCTGGGCGCTTCTCGTCTGTGCTCGCCAGGGCCTGAGGCCTGAAACACCACAGACACAACACCGAGTGCTGTTTCGCGAGTTCCTGTGTAACTCAGCTTGGGACGCTCAGCTGGAGGCGGACTTGTTCCAGCGGGTCAAGGTGCTGAGGACGTGTTGGCCTGCAGGCTAACAACATCTTCTGAGCCTAATCCAAAACACCTGCGCTTTTGACCAACGTTTGAGTGTGCTGCCGAAACCACCCGCGCTTCTTGGCACAGGGCCGACTTAAACCCGATACCACTGCTGTTGATTCGTAGCTCACTACCCGAAAAGCGCTGGCTTCGTGTCTGAAGTCCGAACAAGCCAGAGCATTGTGCTCATTGTCCCCCTCGTAGGATGGTTCCACGGCCACCCAATGCTTCGCCTCCTTGCACACCTGCATCAGAACGTTGCTAGACGAGTTCCTACTCCGACATCATGAGGCCCCGACGCAACAGTTGAAAACTCCCTCGTAGTTCTCGAATTCGAGGTTAACGGCCATGTTGGCGGCGCAAAGCTAATCAAGAGCAGCACTTGCAAAGACTGGTCTTCGAGCCAGGCCGATTTGAAACAAGGTCCCTTGCAAGCACAATGCTGTAAGGTCCTACCGCTGCCTACTTGTCCCGGCCCTCGGTCACCTCTCTCTGTTCTATAAGGCTGCTTTGGCACTGAACTTCTAAAGTTCAAAGTAAACGGCTCTTTGGCACGTCACCGGGTATGATGCTATGTCTAGCTCCTGCCTGTACTCCTCTCCTTCAGACTCCGACTCGAAAATCAGGAGCTCGGCTCTCCCTTCTTCAAGCTTGATGCGCTGGCAGGCTTTGACAGCCACGGCTGTGAAGGGACTCCTGCTCCTGAGTTCGCTTCAACTCCTCCAGACGATTCTTCCAGTTCCTGTCAGCAGGGCTTCACTTCTGCAAATTTGATTCCGTTGCGCTCCTGGCTGCTCGCTACTGCCGGGTTCTTCGCGTGCTTGTAGATGCGGCTGTTTGGGGGGAACTTCACCATGATCTGACAGGCAAAGCTTTCGAAAGCACCGGCCACAGAGCTAAGCGGCCAAGCAGCCTCGATGGCAGTCATGCGCCGCATCTTCTTCGTGCCCTTCTCCTCGCGGATCTTCTTGAACCGCTTGTAGTTGGCCTGGCGGCGGGCAACGCTGAGAAGTGCTAGATGTGCTCTTTCTACTAGGGCCCTGGCGTAGTTGATCCTGACCTCGCGCTGGTCCTGCGCCAGCATCTTGAGCGTGACCTGGCCAAGGACAGGCGCCTTAAACTAGGCTTCTCGGCTGAGCTCGCTCGCGAGGCCTTGCAAGGCATGAGGGGCAGTGACTGGCCGGAACCGGAGGCTGCTAGCGCCCGCGTGCTTGAAACTTCTACGAAAGGCAGACAGGCAGACAGAGGCTGGGAGCGAGCTCGGCGCAAACTGAGGCTCCGTGGGTCGGGCGTGTAACCCTTCTTATTCAGGGAGATTTCGCACGTCTCTATTCGGCCCATGCGTTCGCTAGAATCCAACAGGCCGGGCAGCAGGAAATACGCCAATTCTCTCAACGACCCACGGAAATTTCGCGTGGTTTCACCAATCGGCCCACGCAAATTACTTTCGAAATCTCAATATTCCAGCCCCACTCGCTGCTAAGCGATCTTAACGGCTCGTGCTTCCGAAAATGCGCAAGGCTTTGGGGGTTTGGTTGGGTTTAGGGTCCTTAGGGTTTAGGGTAGTAGTCTACTACCAGAGGGTCTAGGTTTAGGGTTTAAAGGGTCCAGGGTTTTTCATTGATTTTGGGGCCTTCAGGGTTTAGGGTTTAGGGGTGTGGAGGGTATACCGTATGAGTCCTTACAGGGTTTCCCGAGGGGTTCCCTTGGGTTTAGGTTTAAGAGACACTCTTTTGATTAGGGTTTCGGCTTGGAGTTCTTAGTCTTATAACTTATAGTCTACTACTTATGTTCAGGAACCTTCAAGGACGGTTCGGACTCTTTGCTCGGCTTAGTGGGCTTACGCTTTAGTTCGGAGCCAGCGTCTTGTCTTCTGTTCGACGTCGGTTGGGAATCATGTTCGGAAGGATTGACCCTAAACCCCTAAACCCTAGTTGGGAGTCATGTTTGGAAGGGTTGACAGCCAGCTTTCGGACTTATGGGTCGGAGGAGGACTCATCGAGTCAATGAAGAACCTGTCCTGGGTTCAAAACCGCAAACTCACGGACCAGAGACCCTTGAACACCCCAAGCCTTTTGTCTTAGGGCTCCTGCGTACGATGTTTGAGTCTATGTGTATACAAACCTTGAAACTAGGTTCCTTGGGCATGAACCTCCTGTCTGAGGGGGGGCTGGGCTTCAGAGGTTGTGACTTTAACATTAAACTAGGGTTTCGGGAGGTTCTTAAACTATAACTACAATAAGGAGCCCAAAAGGGAGATAAAGTGAATCGGTTCAGAGTTCGGAGCTTGCCAACGCCGACGGACCCCAAATCAAAAACCCAAAATGAAGCCTACACCGTTTTAATCTCAGATATGCCTGCTACATCCTCTTAACCAACAGACCTACGGATGTACACTCGAAACCCTGAAGCCCTCAATCCAAAACCGCTTATAGACCCCTTCAAATGATCCCTAAAACAAAAGGATCCTTCAAAAAGGAGCCCTGAACCGTAAACCCAAACAATTGAAGCCTTCGCGTACCCTCGGCCCTAACCCGAGATCCAAAAGCAAACCTTTGCCTTCGACGCCAGCTTCGAGGGGCTTCTTCCAGGATGTACCCTAAAACCCCTAAACCCACAACCCCAAACTCCTAAACCTGCTGCCTTAATCCGAAAGCTGGCAGGTTGAGGGGAAAATCAGCTGAGTAAGCTTACAAGCCGTAACACAGCAAGGGCAGTTCGATATAGCCTCACTTACCAGCACGTCTCTGGCCTTGCAAAAACAGAACATAGATAAGTCGATCCTGGGGGCATCTCATATTTAGGGTTTTAGGGTTGGGGTTTCGAGTTTAGGGATTATTCTACAATGCTTGGAGCATGAACTGTGCAATTTGTGGTTTAGGGTTTCAAGGGTAGGTGGCACAGCCAGCTAGTACCCTGAGTTCTTGTGAAGCAACTTATATTCAGTTGTCACAATGGAACTCTCTAGTAAATAACAGGGTTTCCTTAGAATGCTAATAATTTAACATTAATCTCCGTAAGCAGTTTTGGTGACCCTGAGCTGGGTGAGCGCGCCACTGAGCGGGAATCTCCTGGCACGACCTTGGGGTGCGCCACCGTGGCAGCCATGTCCTGCCGCGCGTGGTTTGGGCGTGAGGAGTTCAGTCTGATATAGGTGCCTTAAAAAATGCAATAGGGTTTTGGGGCCCAGTCTATAAATATATTAAGGAACCTCATATCAGTATTGGTAATTATTTGGGCCCCTGTAGTATGAGCCTTCCGAAGCCTCCTTCATTTGCCATTCTGAACGGTATCTTACTTGCCCTGACTTCGTCCTGGTGTGCTTCATCCACTTCCAGCGCAATGCTGATAGTATCGGTGACCTGGCAAGTAATGGTGATGGGTCAGGCAACTAGTGACTAGTGGTCATGGAGTTAGGGCTCAGGGTCTGGAGTTTAGGGTTTTGCAGTACACCACGGGCCTATTCCCGAAAGCCGAAGCCCCTGTAGTGGACCCTACTAAACTCAAAGCAGCGATGCACCACACCTAAAAGCAACGGGCAGTTGTCAAAATTAGGGTCCCTTTTTCGGTACCCTAAATAATAGGTGCCGTATTGTATTAGGGACCCAAAAAGGGACCCTAATTTTGGCAACCACCCCAACCCTAAAGCTCTAACGGGCTGGCCTGATCTATGCCGGCTTCAAACCGGCAGAAGTTCGTGCGCCCAAAAGCGCCCGCCACCTTTGAGGAAGCTGATTTGAGGGGGCGATGTTGCAGGATAGAGTTCTCGCAATTCTGGAGGGTTGTATAGGATTTTCTGTAAGATTTCTTGTTGTAAGGTAGGGCTCTCTCAATTCTGGGGAGTTAGGATTGAAGTCAACATGCTTGGAGTCGCCTATGGGGTTTGAGAGACTCCAGCCTTTTAGCGTTTCCGGGGCTCTGCTTGGATTCCTCTTCCGGGAACCTACCGCCTCCAGAGTTCGCTGCAAGATGCGACCAAAAAGAGGTCCGATGCAGAAGAGGCCTGCAGAACGGAAGCTAAACTCGCCAGGCCAGCAGAACCCTAAACGCAGGCCCAAGTTCGATGTTCTGCATCCATAACACCAGGCAGTGCTTCAGGGATTCTGGGGCTGACCAGCGAGACGAGCCGTAGGTTTGGGTTTGCACGGGTCTCATAGGGCTCAGATGAGTCCTTCGCGCCTTCGGGAAAGATTGAATAAAAGCCTGAACCTCAAAACCTTGAAGAAGAGTGGAGAATTGTAGGGACCTGATGAACTAAACCCTAAACCCTAAACCCTAAACCCTAAACCCTAAACCCTAAACCCTAAACCCTAAACCCTAAACCCTAAACCCTAAACCCTAAACCCTAAGACCTTTCATAGGGTTCAGGCCCAGGGTTGCTTAATCAGGTTCCTACGGTAGGGTACCAAATCTGGGCTTTGAAGTAACCAGGGAGAAAAAAGTGTAAACTTTTATTTCATAAGGGTTCCATTAAGAAAAAAGTATTAAAGTATGGTACTCCAAAGCTTAGAAATTGCTCCTCAGTCGACAGCTCTGGAGATCGGCCCCTGTAACGACTGAACGAAAAGCTTGAAACATGGACGAAACTTGCCCAACAAATCCTGGGGTGATACTTTCCCAAATCAGAATAGTAACTCCTAATCTTATACCAACCCTACATTCTACTATGTAGGTACTCGGGACCATTTGGGTTGCACAGACAACGAACAACACCAAATATTACATACAATACTGGCGTAGGCAGGCACAAAACGCAGAAAAAATAGTTGGTGAAGACCTTCTGTTGGTGACCCGAGCCCTTACCAACCCTCAAGCCAGAAATCCTAAAACCTCAACCACAGATCATCACAATAGAACCTTTCAAGCAACCCCTTGAAGGAAGCGAGCGCATGCATGTATTACATACATGTAATTACGTACATATGTATATGGGGATGTGCACACTTATTTGTGTTGTTATTACTGTCTGTCTTTATTTACAGATATACGTATGCATGTGCGTATATATATATATGTATGTATGTATGTACGTATGTATGTATGGATGTGCCTCGAATGAGTGGTTCGCGTCGCGCTTCTGGTCCCCAACCTTGGCATGCTCAGATTCAAACGGGACCCCAAACATTGGAGGACAGGATGAACCTAAACTGCCCGATTCAGGGTCTGCACTGAGACTGATCTTGATTTCCCATGGGGGAGGTGCCTCATGACATTGTGCCCTACCTTCCTTTCTTCGCCTGTGAGAAAACGTGCCGCGATCCATGGAAGCTAGTAGTATGGCGACTATGCTGGTTATAATTGCTATCGGTGATTCTCGCCAGGGTATGTCACGGCGCACTATGCAGATTCACTACTTGCCACATAAAAAAAAGAATATGTTGATTGCCATGTACAGCGCGCCCCCAGCTCTTGAGACCTGTCTGACTCCGTAAAACAGCATATATCCTCTTGATCACCATCATCATCATGATCATCATCATCTTCTTCTTCAACATCAGCATCATCCTCAGCAGCAACATCACTATCATCATCACTGCAACCATCAAAAAGACCCTGACACATGTCCATCGCGATCGCAAGCTTCCCCATCACCACCACGACAATATTCGTCGCTCTTGATCCTGGTCGGCTTCAGTTTTGCTTATCGCGATAGTCTCGGTTCCTGCTCGGCACTCTGAGCAGCTGCAGCGCCAAACTCCGCCGAAACGTAAGGTTCCTAGCGACATCTACTGATGGACCACAGCGTCACTGAGTGTCTGGCAAAGAGGTTGCAGCGCAGAGTTGCTCCAGCCGGAGCGTATAGATAAAGCCTGAGCTACACGAATACAGGGGATGAACTTGTTACGGACCTGTAGTACGATTCTTTACGAGTCGTTGCTATAATCATGGAATTACAGTAACGGGCAGAGAGCAAAGAAGCCGGCCATGCTCTAATCTCGTAGAAGTCAAGCAGCGAAGGCTGCAGAAACAGAAACCTGAAGCAACTTGTAGTAGAAGCCAGAAAGTTGGAACATCATT
The DNA here is from genome assembly GCA_905221615.1 of Symbiodinium sp. CCMP2592. Classification (NCBI taxonomy): domain Eukaryota; class Dinophyceae; order Suessiales; family Symbiodiniaceae; genus Symbiodinium; species Symbiodinium sp. CCMP2592. The sequence goes on along the minus strand of CAJNDT010000044.1, from coordinate 249,303 downwards.
ATCCTCATGGCCTTAATGTAAAGTATAAGGGATCCTAGCACTAATCTTCCTAAAGCCATGTCCCAACTTTCTGGCTTTCTACTATAGGTCCTTTGAAACCCCATGCATAACCTAGGTTGGCCCTGTCAGCCTCTGAAAAATATTCGAAAATAGTGTCCTGTTAAGCCCAATAAGGGCCAATACAAGATGTCCCAAAGGCCTACCTAGTAACAGATTACTAGACCCAAGAGTAACCTAGGAGAAAAAAGGGTGCCCTTTTTGGGTTAAAGGGGGTTGTAAGGGAACCTGAACCCTAAAACAGGGAATGAGGGTCTACTCTAGGTCCTGGCCTACCTAGCAACAGATTAGCAGCTGTCAGCGATGGAGTGAGCAGAAGGATACTGCGACTGACAGTCGTCGAGATATTCAACATGACCCTGCAGTTGCATTGTCGTCCTCTGCCTTTCGAAGAGTAGTAGTAGTAGTAGTAGTAGTAGTAGTAGTAGTAGTAGTAGTAGTAGTAGTAGTAGTAGTAGTAGTAGTAGTAGTAGTAGTAGTAGTAGTAGTAGTAGTAGTAGTAGTAGTAGTTAGTGGTAGTAGTAGTAGTAGTAGGAGCGGTAAGAGAGGTGCTGCTCAGCAGCAATATTAACAACGACGCAACGCCAGTAGCAGCGGAAGGCGAAGGAGAGGGGATGTCGTCGTCGTTTCATAATACAAGCCGAGACCGCACAGGAATGCAAGGGCCGTATAGTCATAGTATAAAACACGACACATGTGGTGTACCAGCATGCAGGATCAATATACGTTGCCCGGCATGTCTCAAAACCGAAACCTGCGAAGCTGACACGCTGAGACAGCGGCGAGCAAAACCCGTCGGTAGCACCGTTGTAGCCGCAGGGATAGAAGATAAGTTGCATACCTTCGAGCACAAGTGACAACGTGTACGGTCCCCATGGGTTGCTGTCAACTTTCTGCATTTCGGATTGGAACCATGGAAGATACTGCTTAACTCGGCTGCAAAGCTTGAGAGCTGTTGAAGCGGGCGACAGAAGTCGTGCTCACGAAAAACAGGAAAGCAATAGAAACTGAATCCCAAACCAAGAACATGGACCCCCAAAACATCCAAAACAATAGACCTCCGAAAACAACAAACCATCAAGCTCCAAAGCCTAAAGCTCCGAAGCGACTGGCGGACTTCCGCGCATCGAGGGGACAAGGCGCCTTCGATTCCTGCAGCGTTGAATGCAGCGCTGCCTCAGGCAACCAAGATCGCTGGGACTTGAATTGAACTCTGCAATCTAACCTCGATGGAATCGAACTGAGAACCCATGCAACAGTTCCGTCTATGGCTTGATGCCACAATTTCTACTATCAAGCTCCCGCTTAAACCAGCAGGAGCCCCAACCCTAAACTCTCCTCTTTTGAAGTTCGACCTCAAAGAAATGAATAAGCATGAACTGAAGAAGCATGTTGTTTGTCGTGGATGTAAGGCTGACACTTGTGGGTTTGGACCCTGGTCACTGCAAGCTGATGACGCATCGCAGGTTCGTGTTTGTGAGGTTTGAAGGGTTGGATTTCGGTCAACTCCAAACCTCACCAGCACATAGTCTGGAATCTTAACCGCAACCCTGAAATCCTTTGATTAGCTGATACAAACCCCGAAAGCCCTGAACCCTAAACCCTCCGCAATCAGTGAGGCGCTCGCAGAGGGACTCGTTAGGTGGGAAGCATCTCCTCAGCGCAACTGACGGAGTTTGAGTTAATACAAGGGCCTTAATAGTTAGAATGGGGTGGTGGGGTAGATTGTACTATATCTATAATGAGGAGCCCTAAAACCCTATTCCAATTATTCAGGTCCCTACACTACTCGCAAAGGAAACGCGAATGAAGATCAAACCGCTGCGATCAGGTCTCAGCTAGGACCTAGCAACGTTGACCTTGCATGGCCCCCTAAACCCTAAACCCCTAAATGCAGCTTCCATCTTTCGCGGCTGCCGGACAAAGGAGTTGTTGCGAAGGCAATGACGACGAGGGTTGAGGGCTTGAGCTTCGGGGGGTTACGTCAATTTCAGGATATCAGAACCAAGCAAAACCCTGCTGGGAAACATCGTGCACAAGCATGGCGCACGCACACGACAAACACAGCGTAACAAAAAAACCAACCAAGCATAGAATGCCAAAGCAATAACACAAATGCATCTAAACACCTAGCCATGCGGTAGCAGACACAGTTATCAGACGAGCGGCCGAAGCAAACTAGCCTGCTCCAGTCGCCACCTCGGCAAGGATGCACTTCGTGGCATAGTTTACAACAGGTTTCCCTGTCTTAGTTGCTGAGTTCCTAAGCCCCCAAAAGTTTACACTTCCAGTTTCATAGTGGGTAACATTTTCCCAAAAAGTGTAAAGTGTATCCACTCAGTCACTAGGCTGTGATAAAAAGAGAATACTATACCACAGGACCAAGTTCTATATGAACGAGCGCCCTTCGATTCTTGTAACCTTACATCAGGGCCATTGGCATATGGCCACAATATAGAACAGGGCTTTAGGGTCTGCTATGGATACAGGGTCCATATGGGTTCATGGTCTTCGTGCATATGAGTACTTGTCAAAATTATGGTCCCTTTTTGGGTCCTTAATATAATACGGCACCTAATATTTAGGGTACCCCAAAAGGGACCATAATCTTGACAATCACCCATATGGTTTTGCAGAGGTTTAGGGTCTAAGGAAGTTCGCTGCGGGTTCTGGAGTTTATGGCTTTAGGTTGTTAACTAGGTCTCAAGCGTTGTAGGGCCAAGGACGAGAATAAAGTGCACGCGGTGGGTGCTCCATGAAGTTCAAGGTCTATGTCATGTTCACTCTTGCTAACCCCAATACGCAAGGAAATGAATGCTTAAACTTTCACAAGTTGAGAGCAACGCTAAAGCATACGGCTTTGCGTCAGCCCTAAACCTTTTATGATCTGTCAGAATGACAAGTTATTAGTGTTCGATAACCGAACACGAACGAAACTTACACGCTGGACAGCTTCATTAACTTGATACTCCTAAACCTCTAAACACGACGAAACCACTATAAAACATCATAGCACTCTAGGCTTCTCTTGTAGATTGTAGATGCTGAGGCTGCATCTCCACTCTCCGAACCATTCGTGAACGCATGGCATCCACCTGCTCATCACATGGAGGTTCTGTAGAGTGTAGATTATCAGTTCGGCGTTACAGTGCCCGAGATAAAGTTGACTTCAACGTTTATGTTTTCTCGACGAAGAATCACAAGTCCATAACCCCTGCCTCACCACTAGTCCCTCGACCCACCTGCGGGCCCAACCCGATCACCACCGAAGTTGCTGAGCAGAGGTGAGGCTAGACAGCTTAGGGTTTAAGTCAGGGGAGCTAGCCAGACTCTGACCCTGAACCTGCAGAGATGAGCCCAGAAGACCAAGGAGTAGGTTGAGCATTGGGGGCACCACAGAATACAAGTGTGCATCCTGAGTAATCAGACCCCAGATCATACCAAACATATGGGAATGTCAGGCAATTAGGGCACCCAAGCCGAGAGTGCAGGAAACGCCTGAGAAAGGACTCCAAGGGTCGCAAAGAGTCCGTATCACGGTCGTGCAACTTCTACTCAGACCCAATACAACTTTGAACCATACCCGGGACCCTTCTGCGACGTCGACCCTCAAATCCTAAACTAGACCTGAAACCCTAACTAAGCCCTCCTGCGACTTCTAACCTGTATAAACCTTAAACCCTAAGTAGCCCTTCTGCGACTTCTACCCTAAACCCTAAGCCCTTCTGCGACTTCTACCCTAAACGCGAAACTAAACCCTGAACCCTTAACTAGACCCTAAACCCTTAACTAAAGCATAAACCCTAAACTAAACCCTAAACCATGAACTAAACTCTACACCCTAAACTCAAGCCTAAACCCTGAACCCTTAACTGAAGCCTAAACCCTGAGCCCTAAACCCTACCCTAACCCTACCCTAAACCTTAAACCCTAAACCCTTAGTAGTATTATTACTACTAATATTATATATCTATGGTTTCGGGCCTAAACGGAAGCCCAAACCCTGAGCCCTTCTGCGCCTGACCCTTGACCTGGTCGAAGAGTCTGTTATTGACGTGCCGGCGGAACCTGGCTCTTGGCCGGTGCGAACCTGATTAAGACACCCTGGGCCTATAACCCCAAAACAGCAGTATTCATATAAGGAACCCTAATAAAGGCCCAAGGTTTCTTAATCGATTTCCTGCTACTGCGCTTTCCTGGGCATACCATAAGGTTGTAAGGGTTACTAGAAGGGTTGCTGCCAAAGGGTTCTAAAGACAGTAACCCTTTCAGCCTTGTAGTATACCCCTGAAGTTGAATTATCCGCTTATCATTCCTACCAAATATGAGGGCAGGAAGACTTGTCTACATGCTCAGCCGCCGGCAGCAAAGATCCAGGAAGCTGTTTCTTCTCCAGCTTTTCGGCATGCTCCTACGGCCAAGGTATGGATTTTGAGGGGCCTGTTCTGAGGAACTGGACTACTGATCGGTTTGTTTGAAAGCTGTTAGAACAGGGCGCCTGCAGAAATAATGCCACTATCCCTGCCACCGAGACTTGACCCCAATGTAGTACGTGACGTACACAGTAGGGTCGGCACTATAAGGTACCCAAATTTTCAGAAACAAGCTGTTACGGTTTCAATTTAGGGACCCTAATTGGGGTTAGGGTACTTATAAGTCCCTAAAATAACCAGTTACTAAGTCCCCTAAAGACCCTCCAAGCACTCTAAACCCTAAACCCTATACCCTTACAGAATCCCTATAGATCCCTTTAAAGGGACCCCTTAAGGAACCCATTATGTCACTAAGTCCCCTAAAGACCCTCCAAGCACCGTATCCTTCAGCTCGAGGTCTGATAAGGGGGGGCCAAAAAGGGGGGGTTTAAGATTCTTGGGGTGGGGATTCCTTAATATGGGAGTGTCCGAAAATGGGGGACCCTAAAATAGGACCCTAAATAAGGACCCCAAAATAAGGTACCTAATTTCGGAAACTCCCATATGAACCCTAATATGGGAACCCTAATCCCTACTAAACTCCCATAGGCCAAAACCCCGATTGGCCTCCTATGATAGCTTGAAGCTGAAGAGTGTCGGGCTTCGCATGATGGGAGCTTATGGGGCTTGTGATATGGGCATTAAGGTCTATCGGCTTCAGGTTCAATTGCATGGGTTTCTGACAAAGTGTGGGAGGCAGGACAATTTTCTCTCCTGCTTTAATGCACGTCGGAGAGTAGCGGCAACAAGCCAAAGCGGTGCAGGGTTCAGGTGCCCCGATCTAATATAGGGGCCTTAATGATTGTAATAGGGTTTTGGGGCCCATTATACTATACCTACAATAAGGAACCTCCAGAATAGTACATTCAGGGCTTAGGATGTGTGGGGGTCTCGGGTTTACGTTTAGGTGCTATGATCTCGACTTACGAAGGGCCAGTGGTAGCTGATGACAATGAGCATCCCCACTGATGCATATCTGCCACGATCCGTAGTGAATCGTAATGCGCAAAGCCCATCTATGCAAGCCACCTCACAGAGGTAGTAGACATCGAAGTACCGGTTTGATAAGTTATGCTTAGAGAGAACACCGCTTAGTTGGTATATCAGTTATTAAACCTATTTAAGATGTTGATTATGATGATTATGATCATGATTATTATAATCATGATAAGATTATTATTCTATCATGAGTAGCAGTAGCAGTAGAAGCAGTAGTAGTAGTAGTAGTAGTAGTAGTAGTAGTAGTAGTAGTAGTAGTCGTAGTAGTAGTAGTAGTAGTAGTAGAAGAAGTTTTACTCTAATGAACCTGAATGGCGGAGGTCGAGCCCAGGTCGAAAAGTGTTCAGCAGAACCATGTCCTTCTCGGCCACGCTGGCATGCTCGAGGTCCTGCCCAAGTGAGGGATTTAGGGTTTAGGGTGTAGAGATCGGGTTTTGGGTTTAGGAAACTGAGATTCCAGGGTGTGAGGGATTTGGAACATTGAGGGATTGTCAGAGAAGCAGAGCTGAGCCAACACCAACCTAAACCTAAACACCAACCTAAGCCCGAGGCCCACGATCCTGGCATTATAGAACCCGTAGGCCTAAAGCCAAGCAATGTTCGATATCCTACTGAAAAGCAGAAGTCCTAGTACCGAACCTAAAGTCCTCAAGCTCGGATCGAAACTAAAGCTTCTTACAGAACCCACCTGTTGTGTTGCATAACCCCCAAACAGAGAGTGTATCCCGGAAGAGGCAGAACATGCAAGATGCAAGTGAAGCTTAAAGCTTTGCAAAGTTTTTTAAACCCACACCCGCTTCATTCCTAAAGTCTAGGTCAAAGCTGAAGCTGTTTCGTAACCTAAATCCCAGCGGCCTCTGCGCTGGGTAGCGGAAGCGGCTTGCATATGTGCTCCACCTGCCACAGGGTCGAAAGTAGAGGCTTGAGGCGCATTTTGCGCGCTCTCGACTGTGTGAGGGGTAATATAGGGTCTTATAACAATCAGAATAGGCATCTTATGCTATGAGCATAATTAAGGAATATCCCAAAAACCGTACTGGCAACCATTATGAAGGCGCCTAATGACTGGGAGCTTTCAGGGCTTGAGGTTGCTGCTGCGGAGGAGGGGTGGAACTCAAGATCATGAAATTCCTGCATAAGGGTAGTTGAGCCGAAAGGTAAACACTATGATGAAGAACTTGCAAGCCTGTGATCTGTGAAGTGCTGGCTGCGTAGAGATCTACAGGCCCCAAGCCTTCACGCCTTCTCTCCACCGCAGTTCTAGCGCAACCGTAGTGTCCGATTCTGGATTCGGGGCTTTGGGCTTGGGGTCTGGCACCCCCGGGTCGGTGAAGGGATACTGTCATCTAAGACGCGCGGGCGGTTGGGGGAGCGAGTGTTGGGGGTTCAGGGTTTGGGGTGATACAGGGGTGGCAGAAGGTCGTGTGGGGTCTTAGATTGCAGATTGTAGTACAGGGGCGTTTGTACGTCAAAACAGGATTTGAGGGGGTTAACTATATTACAGCAGAGTACTGCAGAACTACATGGAAAACTACATCGGGGGCAGCAGGAGATGTGATTATCCATACTGTAACTCAAACCTGTATACTTACCGGAATGGGATATCATCAGCACTCAGATATCTATCTTCGACCAAAAGCCAGAACACAAGCGATCTAGGAAGTGGGGCTTAGGGCTTATAGGTCCACTACAGTTATACAGGTTGGGGTAGCCTAGCAAGCCAAGGCATCACTATTATGTTCGGCATCGATTCGTCTCTAAGTCAAAATCTCTGTTTCACGGTCGCCGAAACCATCCAGACTTTCAGAGAAAGCACCTACAGCTATCTCTTGAATAATTATGACTTTTTCGTCTACACAAGTGCCCAAGCAGTACATAAGATCTTATCCTTCGCGCACTGTTTGGGCACTTGGACACTTAAAACACGATTCTTAGGGTGCTTACCCTATCCCTCCAAGGACCTCATAGTTAGGGCCCTAGACCCCTTAAGGACCCCAGAATAAGGTCCCTGGAGGCATACCTATAATTAGTCTCCATTGTAGTTCCTTTTTGGGGGTTACCTTCTAGGATCCTCAATATAAAATTGGTTAGACGAAAAGAAACCCTAAACCCTAAACCCTAAACCCTAAACCGTAGGGCTGAAGGTTCAGGTGAACCCGAAGCTTCATCTCCGCGATGTCGCACCTCGCGCACAGCTTCCAGGATTTCGCAGCCTGGTGGTGAATTTTCAAGACCCAAAGGGTCCTATGTACTGTTATGGGGGATATTTCCCTAAGTCATAATAGTAATTCCTAATACAGAAACCCTACATTCTACTATATCGGTACATAAGGCCCTTTGGGAGAGGTTCCTTTGGGGGTCGGGTGAGTCGAGTGCGGGTGGGGGTCAGGGTTTCGGGGCGGTGCAGCGCGGCTTATGGCTTAGATGTTTTGGCGGACTCCCGTTCAGGCATCCCACGGCATTCCTGCAAAACCAACTCCAGCCCCGTTGAAATCCTACTACGCAAACCTTGCAGCAGTCTAGGAGAGCGTGCCGAATCCCGAATGGCGAGCCTGGCCTATTCTGAGGGTATCTTCCTCCCGGTTGATGTGGTCTTTCAGCCAGCAGAATCGCGTGGTTCCATAGGGTACCTCCACACGGCGAAGCACTGCATGTGGTGGTGCTAGTGTTTAGGGCAACGACGGGTTCTTGGAGTGCTTGCCATATCAGGTTTCGGCCAAGCGATTTGGGATGATGTAGGTGCTTCAAAATAGGCGTTGAAGCCTTAGAAGCGCTCGGCCCGCTAGATAATGGTCTTTATCACTGACTGCCGTCTGCGAATTGAATCTGCTACCAGTCTGCTTTGACGACGAAAGAGATATCCAGAGCTTCAGAGTATTTAAGGAGTGGCCCCTAACAGGTTTGGGGTTTAAGGGGTTTGGGAACTAATTGGTTCAAGGGCCAGGCGTACCCAAACCCCACACCCAGAAGGCAATCATACTATAAAGCATAAGTGATAGTGAGAGTACTAGCACCACCAGCACTGGGAGTTGTCGCAGTACTACCTTTAGCTGCTATCAATTAAAATCTGCCGTGGGCATCCAATCCTAATCAGCCAGCCCAGGACCAGGAACCGAATATGATTTAAGGTATATTCCTTAATTCCCTTATAGAACCTTTGTAGATCCCTTTAAGGAACCCTACAAACCGAGAATCCATGGGATCAAAGGACACCTTGCCATTGAAGACCTTTTCGCAGGTTTGCGACTTTCCTGCCCGCAGAGTGTGATGTAGGGATTGCAGCGGTTTGCTCTGACAGGGTCGTATCCCTATCCCTATATAAAGCTAACGGGCTTCCAAGCTCTAGGGGTTTATGGTTTTGGTTGAGTACCAGGGGAGAGCATGTGAGTCATGTGTAGGACTCCGGACATAACCTGTCTGGCATAATACAGCGCCTTAACAAGTATATTCAGGCTTCTCCATTATTGCCTAGCAGATCGCTAGAATAAGCTAACTCTCCGTGAAGCGCCGCTTTGTTTGTTTCTTTTCTGCATGTAATGCATGCATTCAGCCCGTCTATGTGTAAGCCAGGAAGAGAACGGAGTAGCAAAGACAGCATAATGTGGGAAGTTGGCTCTGCCATTGACCTCTTGAATTTGTATCGGCTGAGGTCTTTGAGAATGCGGACCTTGCATGGGCCATCAATAGTAGGATCCTTTTGGTAGGCAGCCCCCATCCGGAACCTAGCTTTGAAGACCCCGGCAGGCTACGTGAATGCACAACCCTATGTAGTCTCAAAAACCGTAAACCCTGAAGCCTAAGCCAGTAAACCCATCAACCGTAAACCTCTTATTCAGAAGTTGACGACAACCCTAAACCCTAAACCCCGAAACGCAAATCTCCCCCCTAAACCCCTGAGGCTGTAAGAAGCGAAGCTTGAAGGCATACCCTTTCTGACCTATGGGGGCTTCTTACCCTTAGGACCCTTGTAAGGGTGCTTTATGGTTCCTGCGAGGATTTGTAAGGACTTTGTCGGCCGTTTACAAGTGCGAGTTGAGTTCGCCCACGTGACTCACAGATTAGGGAGTTTCCGAAAACAGGAGGTACCTTATGTTGGTAAGGATCCTACTCTTTAGGGTACTATATTAAGGTCCCCCTGTTTTCGGAAACTCCCATTAGGGTTCTAGGTGTTGGGGGTTTGCAGATCAGGACGTCACAGCGCTTCAGGATTTACGTACTTGGGGTTGCCGGCGACCTGTTAAAGAGACCTAGGGTCGGGTATGTAGGGGTTTAGGGTGGGTAGATATACAGTAGAATATACACATAGGTTTTCGAAATTCTACTTACTACTTACTAGAGTTCTTTCTGCAAAAAGCTGAATTACTTACATCTTCCGCATAGGCTCGGCGATTCTCTACATGTCGGCCGCCCTTCTAAATTCCCCAATAACCCGTTGGAACCAATGTTGCACTTCTTCCTATTGTTCTTGGGTGCTCGCGGCTCTCATACTAACCAGTTTCCGCAAGCGTTTGAGAGTTGCGTCACAGCAGGCGACGCAGCGACTCAATGGCCTCCACAGTAGAGCTTGTATACCAGGTTCCTCGATAAAGATCAATAGTTTCCGGGCTTTTGAGTGTGGGATCATGAAGGCTGACGCTACTAGAGTTGAGAGTTTCAGAAGTTTCAGAGCAACGTTTACAGCTGCGCTGTTCGACGGCCGTCATCGCCACTGCCACTGCACCACCAGTCGTGCTATATTCAGGCTCCCTGCTTACACGTACAGCGCTCGCTGTTTCCAAAGTAAAAGCAAGGGGGGGGCCCAATTCTAGGCAATCTAGAGGATCCAGAAGCACCAGAACCTTAAGACTAGACTCATATGGGAGTTTCCGAAACTTAGGGGTACCTTTTTTGGGGGGTCCTTATAATGAGGATCATACTATTTAGGGTACTATATCAAGGTCTCCTATTTTCGGAAACCCCCAAATCTCGAAAAAAACCCTTAGACATCCTGAACACTTCAAAGGAAAGGCCGCAACCCTCTGAGAGGTCGACATGCCCTTGCAAGCCTCAGCTTAAGGCAAGGGACCAAAGGTTTATGACCGCATGCACTGCTCCGGTTTATAAAGTAGGGCTTCAAAGCTTTAAGTTGAAACTTCCGAGGGTTTCAGAGTCTGTTCGGGTTCCGGCGCTAGGTTAAGGGCTCAATGAGGTCATCACCGCTGTTATTCTCGTAACCGTACTATTGACACTTAGCCGTGTCTGTGATGAAAAGCTTCTTTCATGCCAAATGCCTCAAGCAAACATCCAGGGTACGGTTTCAGACCTGGGGTGTAAGGGCACAGTCTCTGTCAATCTCTCTCCCTGTTTTTTGTCTACGTCTCTGTCTCTCTTCATCTGACCAACTCCGACTGTCTGACCGCTGCCTGTCTGTCTCTGTCTGCTCGTGTCTGTCTGTGTCGGTCTGTCTGTCGCTGTTGGTCTTTTTGCCTGTCTGTCTCTCTCACTTGCTCAGCTCGGTGTCCCTCGGGTTTGCTGACGGCCCTCCACTGGAAACACAACACGTGACTCTGCAGTTGCGAGTATATCATCAGCGCTGAGCCGTCATCTGCTTGCTACTGTACTAACAATACATGCTGTTCTCAATGCTGCTCTCCAAAACGAAAAAATACACTAGTAAGACCCTAGACCCAAAACTTTGTGTAAGGCCCTAGACCCTATGCTCGACACTGCAAGACCGAGAACCCCTAATACTAGTAAGACCCTACTCCCCCCCAAGCCCTAATCCGCAGTTTTCATCCAGAACCTGAGCCATGCACCCAGAGATATACGGCCACATCGCCGGAAGATTCGCCTTCCGCCTATCAACGGGGCCACTTCTCTGGGCTTACTGTGGGAATTTGGGCCTATAGGGTGGTTTATGATTGTGGGGTTTGTGGGTGGTTTATGATTGTGGGGTTTGTGGGATTTCCGATTTAGGAATGGTTTTCTTTTAAAGTTGATGTGCACCCTTTCTCCGAAGTAGCGCTGGTTTAGGGCTTAGGGTTTCGATACGCAGCTTCTGGTCGATCCGAGGTTTCTGGATGGTCGAAGCTGTTTGTTTAATGTTAAGCGCTAAGGGCTTGGGGTTTAGGGGGGCCTTGCATGCTTCTGTTGGTGCTAGACCTAAAACCTTAACCAAACGCCAAAAAACCCTCAGTCCTGAAAAATACACCCTAAACCCCAAACCCTAAAGCCCTATAGTTCCCTTCTAGCAGCAACCTTTAAAGGAACCCTTATACCCTTATAGTAACCCTTTAAAGGAAAGTTCCCAAATCCTAAAACCCAGCCCGAGTTTCAGAAAGCGCAATCCGAGGCAATCGCTCCCCAGTCTGACGGCCTGGCATGATTTGTTTAGGGCTTAGGGTTTAGGGCTTAGGGTTTAGGGTTTAGGGCTTATAGGGCTTATAGGGGTTTAGGGGTTTTAGGGCTTTTTGGGGTTTAGGGGTTTAGGGCTCATAGGGTTTAGGGTTTATGGGGGTTTTGGGTTTATGGGGTTTAGGGCATAGGTTTAGGGTTTAGGGTTTAGGGGTTTAGGGTTTTTTGGGTTTAGGGCTTATATAAGGTTTATAGGGTTTCTGAGGCTTATAAGGTTTATATACGGTTCAGCACTTCGGATTTATATAGGGTTTGGGGCCTAGCGATCATAGGGTTCAGGGATTGCAGTTGATAGTGTTTAGGGTTTAGAGGCCTCGCGATTCAGAAATCGGAGTATATGGGACCTGGACTATGTGGGGTTGTACAGTGCTCAGGTAAGATGTAATTACGAAATTTAGGCTCAGGGCGGATAGGGCTTTTAGGGTTTTGGCTTTAGGCTGGCTTTATTTATGATGGGATATGCACATGTGTTTGTCTTTGTAGGTTCAGGGTCGGGAAGGGCGTTTGTGTCTGGAGCTGTCGGCCAACATTTTGTCCAACGTTGCTCACATCTGAGTACAGCTCTGGGAGTTTACCAGCTCGGTTCGAAGCTAGTTTGTGTGCTAGGTCAGACAAGAGCTAGTTTGTGCTAGAACAAGCTGCACAAATTGAAAGTTCGGTGCCAGAAATAGGATTGTCACTATTACTAGTATGTACACACATCAACTGTCAAAGCAGATCCTGTGAATATACGCTCCCCCAAATATCCCAATACAAGCAATGCCTCACAGAACCATGTTCAGAATCATGCTCCTGCTTGATGCAGAACTAGACCCAAGAGTAACCTAGGAATAGAAGGGTGCCCTTTTTGTTAGAAGGGGCTTATAAGGGAATCTGACCCCTAAAAAAGGAATAAGGGCCTACTCTAGGTCCTAGAAAACCTTCGCTAGAAAAGCTAGCGGCTGGCAAACCCCGAACCCTCAACCCCCAAAAGCAGGGCCCGGGCCCAAGTAGTCAGAATGTCCATGGGTAAAAGGAGGGACCCTTAACAAGGACCCCGAGGTATATACCCTTAACATAGCTATTATATACCCATTATATAGCCCATTGTAGGGTAGGGGTCCCCACTAAGGTTCCCTCCTTTTCCTCTTTGAGAATGTGAAGGTCTCCACAAGCAAACATAAGTCTATGCTTGCACTGAGGATTTTCCTGGGAATCGTTTAACAGTCAATGCATTGCATACATACATACATACATACATACATACGTACATACATACATACACACATACATACACAAGTGCATATTTGAGTGTATGAGTATATTGATACGTACATATACAGAGAAGCATCAACTCATGTTGAGACAACAGGATCCGAGATGTCCCCATTTCAAGTCGTGAGTGCAAGGCGTCTTCTGGTGAGCAGGTCGAAAGCTTCACAGCGCAGCTGTGGCTGAAGCGCAGACAAGGTGGGGTCGTCGCCTTCGCTGTCGGAGTTTTTCATTCTGAGCTTCAGAGATGTAGGAATGCAGGGTGTAGGGACAACCTTCTGACAGACTTGTGTGTTTTAAGGGGGAGGTCGTCCCGTCCTGAGGGGTTCTAGGATTTTTTTGGCTCGGAGTCTGGGCACCTGGAGCCTCAGGTAACATTTGGGTACTTTTCTAAATTACGGTCCGGTTTAGGGTCCTTTTTGTATTGGTGCCGTCGTTTTGGGGCCCTAATGTAGAGAACTACCCCGTCATAGTCTTCCTTCTGCGACCGACCCGGCACCTACACTCCAAGGGCAAAAGGAGGGACCCTTAATAAGGACCCGTAGGTATATACCCTTAATATAGCTATTTTATACCCGTTTATATAGCCCAATATAGGGTAGGGGTCCCCGTTAAGGGTCCCTCCTTTTCCCCTTTGATACACGCGAAGTCTGAGTAAACACTGCTTTTGCTATTGCCGCTGTCCCTCGCGGCTACAGGCAAAGCGACTACCACTGCAACTGCTACAAGTACGACATCGTACAGGTACACATATGTTTGCATACATATATACATATGTAGCTTTATACACCTGTACCTATTCACGCATGCTTGTTCCCTCCCTCTCTCTCTACCTTACTGTAAGTGCGCATATGTACATGGAAAAAAATTGATTTGTACCCCCAGAAGAAACCCAAGGTCTACACTCACCAAGTTTCAACATGAGCCCTCTATACACCCGCCAAATCCATGATATAAACCCAACAGATGGGCTTTACAGATAATCGAACTAGACCAGAATGTTGTGGTACTTTATGGTGTCAGAGTGTATGAGTTCGGTATAAGTATATTTGGGAACCCTTGGGAATAATTTTGGTTGCTTTTCGAAATGCATATTACCTTGCGCAATCTCGGAATGCGGCCTACATCTTGGACGATGTCTTCCAGGATGAGGTCGACGATCCTTGGGGACGACAAACTCCTAAACCGCAAACCTTAAATCGGGATCTGGAATGCCTGACCCGCAAGGTACCCCTTAAGAAAACCTCACGTCCAGTAGGATGTTGATTCTTACTCGCATCCCCACAAAAAAACGACAAGCACACTTAGCAATGCCCCAGGGAGCAAACATGTGCTTGCCAAAACCCTTCGAATAAACCCTGCTTTCGCAACATAGAGATGCCGCGAAGGCTATCAATCAGGGGTCCGCATCAACAGAGTGTACTGCAAATCTTAACCCCAGACCGTCAAACTTAAACCCGCAATCCGCAGTCTGCACGCAGTCAAAGCGATTGAGGCTCAGAAGAAATGTGCTGCTGAGTGGCGCCTCCCAGTTGTCTGCCAACTCCAAGCTGCCTACCTGCAGGAGCCTTAATCACTAGAATAGGGTTTTCGGGCGTATTATACGAAAATGATAATAAGGAGCCCCCAGACTAGCCTAGGTGAACATGGGAGTTTCCGAAATTCGGGGGCCCTAATATGGCAGACCACTATTCTTGTCCAGCACGGCCCGCCTTGCTCGCAGCAGAATCGAGCCGATTGTCGTTGACCTGTTTTCGTCCCCGACAGATCGGACGAGCAACGGCCTAAACCCTGGGACTTTCGAGCTTAGCGTTTGGGTTTTGGGGGTTTAGGGATTTGGCTTTAAGGGGTTTAACCCGCCAATACAGGGTCCTTATAAACAAGAATAGGGCTTTGGGCTTCTTGTATAACAAGGAACCCACCGAGGTAGTATTCGTATCTAATGAAAGCCCGTATATCACGCCCCCGAAGCACCAGACTCCTTCGCCCCAAACTCGTGAGACCCCGAACCTCCGACTCTTTCACCTGAAACCCCAAAAACACCACTCCTACATTGGGTACGGCCCCACTACAGTACCAGTCTATAATGGGGCTACTATTAAACGCCTTATATATCTATATTATGGATATTATCCAACTGTTACTGGGTGGGGGGCCGTACCCAACTCCTACACCCCAAAGCCCCAACAGGCGGATCCTCCACTATCCGAAGCCCACGGCTTTCTGATTCTCAAAGGCGTAGCAGGAGTTTCCGAAATCTTCGTATCTTGGGGTCGGCGGCTCGGGTTGCTATCTGGGCTTACTCTGCTGGGGATTGCATTAGGGCTGAGAGTTTGATCTTGCAGCTTTGACTTTGGTGGGCCCGAACCCTTAAAACCCAAACCCACGAAAGCACGAGCTGAATGAGATGCCCAGCCAGCAATGATGACGCGACATATGAGTTGGAGTCTGAGGTTGCAGGCTTTCCGGCTGGGTTGTCTGGCATTTACAGTGGCCAAAAAACAGCTCTGTCTGTCTAGCCAACTTCTGTGACGAAGTTCTATGCGGGGGTTTCCGAAAATAGGGGACCCTGATATAGTACCCTAAATAGTAGAGACCCCAAAATAAGGCACCCCTAATTCTCGGAAACTGCCATGTTAAAGTCTACGAAGTTCTACTTGTACCTTACAGTGTTCTCCGATGCAGACAGCCCCTGAACGCTAAACCCTAAAACCCTAAGGAGCCCAAACTCCTAAACTCTAAACCCCTTCAACGCAAACCAAAACGCTGAAACAGCCTCAAGCTGCCCTAAACATGAGTCTTTCTAGTCACCCCAACCCCTGAAGCCATGATATAGGAGGAGCCTTAATGACTAGAATATGTTTTTTGTGCCATATTATGCTATATATTACTATATATACTTAGAATAAGGAACCCCAAAAAAAGAATCTAGGTAATTATTTAAGCCCCTATAGTACACAGGTTCGGGCCTGTGCCAAGAGGTAGTCACGCATGGCAGGATCCCCGGCAGCCGGCGGACAGCCATCGCCCTCGCAGAATTCCTGCTTAGGGCTTCGGGTTCAGGCTGCGACTTGGGCATTAAGGTCCAGCAGTCCCGGGTTAAGGTTTAATAAGAGGTATGGCCTGTCGAGGCTTTGTGTTGAGGGCTTGGGCAATTTGCTTGGGGGCATGGAGGCGGGATGTCAGGCATGCCGTCTGCATATTTAAGATGCTGTGACCTTCTTGCTATGATGACGTGGATCTGGCACCACTATGGGAGTGTCCCAACACGCGATGCAGACTCGGACAGTAGGGATCCAAACTAGAATTCCACCCAGTCAAAAAGCCGTCACTTGTCGGAAGAGGACATTTGTAGACCCGCGGCCGCCCTTGCTCGTGTCTTGCATGCACACCAATTGTTGCATGCTTACATCGTGTAGATGATCATGCACTCCAGTATGGGGTAGTGACCTGCCGTCCAGTTTCGAGACCAGTTAGAGTCAGGGATAATTCTCAGTACAGTGTTACAGTTCTTGGGTTTACAAGGGTTTACAGGGCTCAAGGTTTTGGGTCAAAGAACACAGGCCATTGCAAACCTCCCCATCTCTTATTACTCCGAAATCCGAAACCTGACATGGAACAGATTTCTTTCTCTGCAACAGTGATGTCGGATTTCTTAAGGTTAAGCGTCCTTTGTTAATTGGGTTCTTCATATTACGGGTCCGATTGCTTAGGGTCTGTAATATGGCTGTTTTGTGAAGCCAGACGTCATTCAATTTATCGTTGTAGTCCTGAAAATCGCCCGAACTTCGGGCGACGAATTTAGTAGTGTGACAACAAGACTGGAAGAAGTCTCAACTGAATGAAAGATGAACCCGGAAAGACTTATCCCTCAGAAAGATGGTGCACTAAAACAAACATGTGACACATCCTTGCTGTCCTGAGTCTTGACCTTGAGTATGGGTCTGTCCTTCCGGGCACGTCAATCACAAATTGACCCCGGGTAGCTGTACAAACTGCTTACTGGTTGGCTTGACGATGCATAAGCCTAGATGCTGTTGGGACTTTTGTGGACGACGATATGACTGTCCTTCCGGGCACGTCAATCACAAATTGACCCCGGGTAGCTTTACAAACTTTTAACTGGTTGGCTTGACGATGCATAAGCCTAGATGCTGTTGGGACTTTTGTGGACGACGATACGAACCCTTAAAGTCGAAGTGTCCATCATAAAATGAACCTCAGATAAGGGAGCCAGATTGGAGAATCCCACGACTCGAGTCCAGAAATATGTGCTACAAGTAGCTTACAAACCTACGCTACACACTGCCACATGTGCGAACTGTGCCAGCCCGAGAAGGGGGTATCGGATCTCCATCTCTAAACCCTAAGTCGGTTTAGGGTTTAGGGATTTCGTGCAAGGTCAGCTACATGACAGCTTTCAGCGAGATATCCGAAGAAGGACCAACTCCAGTCTGCGTTGAGGAAGAGGCTATCAGGGTTCCTTTAAGGGCTCTTTAGATCTTTTCCATAAAGGATCCTTTGAGGTTCTATAAGGTTTACTACGCGGGTTCCAATACAGGGGCCTGAGTGGTCAACAAATGGGATTTCGGAGTATGCTTTTGTTCATGGGATGCTCTTCCTCAGTATTCTGACTTCTAGCGGAAGTGCATCATGTCGGCTCGCGTACATTTTTACGGCGTAGGGTCCAAGGTTAGGCTCATTGCATCCCGTCCGCAGACTTAGATCTTTTCCCCAAGCTCTAAACCCTAAACTTTCCCCAAACCCTCGGCTCTACGTCTCTGAGTCATAAATCCCACGCAAACGGTCAAAGCTTGAAACCCTACACCCCCAAATAAATGAGGTCGAAACCCCACATCCCAAATCGCACATCCATTCTCAACCCTGCACCTCGAATCAGGAAACACACAAAGCCTAAACATTGCGCCGCAAACCCAAGCCTAAAACTTACCTTTGGTTAGTAGGGAATGGAAGAATGTTATAATAATTCCCTAACCAAAGGTAAGAAAAGCCTAGGCCTGCACCCCAAACCCCACACCTCAAAGCCGAAACTCTGCACCCCTGACCTTCAACGCTGACATGGAAAAGAACAGACCTTCCAAACCACGAAGTCGAAAACATGAATCTAGGGGCCTTGATAACTAGGAACAGGATTCAGGGGTATATTCTGCTATAGGTATACTAAGGAACCACCAGAGCAGTATTGGTAATTGTTTAGGCCCCTGTATTACATGTCATTAGCATTGACATTGCTGTTTGACTTGTTGGTACTATTCGCATGCCTATTGCTCTCGATGATATTATTATAATAACAGTACCACTACTACGATCATTGGTATTATTAGTATTACCAGTACTGATAAAACTATCACTATTATTGACATTACTAGAGTTAGGACCAGTAATATGAAATACCACGAAAAGTAGTGGTATTCGTATATCATGTATACGGGGGTTTCCGAAAACAGGGCACCCTCATATAGTACCCTAAATAGTAGGACCCTTATTACAAGGACCCCTAAATAAGGTAACCCTAATTTTCGGAAACTCCCATACTGTTATTGAAGAAACCATCAGCCTCGGCCGCAGTCTCCCGATCCCAGGGCTTTACGACGACGCCCTCGGCAAAGTTACCAGAGATGGCCTCGGTTTGGGGTTTTATTGGGATTTAGGGTTCAGGGGTTTAGGGCCTTAGCGCTTTGGGTTTTGGGTTTCGGTCATATTAGTATTAGAAGCATAAGTAAAACACTATTCTTAATATTCGATGGGGTTTGTATGAACACAAAAGAAGTCGTCCTAAAGACCACCGTGCTATAGTTTAGGGTGTGGACTTTGGGGGTCTCGGGTTAGGGAACGATTGCGAAGCGAAGCCAGGGTCCCGAAGGGCTTGATGATTGGAGTTTCTCGAGATGTTCATTCCATGAAGAACCAGAAACCCTAGACCGGGCCCTAAACCCTGGACCAGGCAGAAAACTCAAGCACAACCTCCTGATGACGAGGGGAGGCTTTTCTCAAGGATTAGGCTTAAGGGTTTCGTGGCTTAAGCACAGAAGGGTAAGGAATCAACTAATTAACACGAATCATTAAGGAAACAGTTAGGTAAATAAAACAATTCAGTTCATATCTCTATATCTACATACACTATGTACATGAATATGTTGACATCTATATGTATGTAGTTATTTATCTGTCTATGTAAGTATTTCAACTTGTATTTTTATATGTTGAAACACATGTATGTACCATTATCTTTCATCCTACAGTAGCCGCCGGAAAGTTGGAAGGCGGCAATTGGAACGGTTGATGCGGCAACGGCATCTTCCAACTTTGGGTTTGACTTGGTCCCACCTTCCAACTTTAGGTCCCGGCGTTTGGACCGGTTGATGCGATAACGGTATCTTCCAACTTTCGGTTTTTGGGAAGCAGCTCCAGTAATGCAGAGAGAGAAACCGCAACTGCTTCGACCGCTCCAGTAGTGCTGAGAGAGGGAAACGGCAATTACTACGACCACTCCAATATTGCAGAAAGAAAGAAGAAAAACTGCAAGTACCACGACCGCTCCAGTATTGCAGAAAGAGAGAACCTGCAATTACTACGACCGCTCCAGTATTGCAGAGAGAGAGAGAGAGAAACTGCAAGTATTACGACCACTGCAGTATTGCAGAGAGAGAAAAGCTGCAAATACTACGAGCGCTCCAGTATTGCACAGAGAGAAAAATTGCAAATACCACGACCACTCCAATATTGCCGAGAGAGAGAGAACTGCAATTCCTAGGACCGCTCTTCCTACGACCGCTCCAATATTGCAGAAAGAGAGAAGCTGCAAACACCATGGCCGCTCCAGTATTGCAGAGGGAGAAAAACTTCAATTACTGCAGTATTGGAGAGAGAGAGAGAGAGAGAGAGAGAGAGACGGAGAAACAGCAATTCAATGTTGGGTCTGCTTGGTCCCATCTTCCAACTTTAGGTCCCGGCATTTGGAGCGGTTGCAAACTTGGAAGAATCCAAAGTTGGAAGATGTGTTTTGTTCCAATTGTGGGGTGCTGAAATTTTGGGTGCGCATCTTCCAACTTTGCGGCTGCCACCATATATGTATACCGTATACCTCTATATATATATATATATACACATGGGTGGTTGTCAAAATTAGGTGCCGTACTATAATCGGGACCCAAAAAGAAACCATAATTTTGACAAGCACCCACATGTGTGCATGTAGGGACAGAGAGTATGTACCCACGAAAACTCCGAAGAGCCAACTCTGAGCGCTCAAAGCACAATCCCTAAACTCCTAAACCCCAAACCCGTCATACTACATCCTATAGATCCCTTTAAGATCCCTAAGCCCGGAAGCCTAAAATCAGAAGAGTTGCTGGCAAGCCGAAGGCGGCGAAGACTTTGGATTCAAATCTCGGATTGAAGTTGGTGCAGTCCCCACGAGGGCCGACGAGAAGCACCGGCACGCTTGGAAGCTTGTGCTTGGCAGCCAGCTCCACTACCTTGAGAGCTGAGGTTAAGGGATGCTTGCTGTTGAAATTCGTGCAAGTCTTACCCTTAATCGGGTGCAGGGTGTAGGGTTGCAAGGATCTCCAACGGGGCATGGTTTGGGTGGCTCCACAAACGAAAGACACGTGAAAGCATAGTAATATAGACACAGAAAAACGCAGTGCTGGCGACAGCAATCATGAGTACAGACGTGTAGTGACACAACAAAGCGTGGACAACCATGTCACGCATCCCCGCATACGTCACATTTTAGTTTCACACCTTCCCACTTTGTACAAAATCCAACATTAGCCGCTTTCGCCACCGACACGCATTTACAAAACCAGGCTGTGCTGTTCAGGACTTGAGTATGTTGTCTTGCCGGTGGTCAAACAGATCACAAGTACGCACATACATACCGCTTTCTCTTCATCCTGAAATCACGGGACATGCTGCAGTCTTGAAGGCCATGAAGCACCGGCCGCTCGTCCCAGCAAGCCCGATGTCAAACAAGACAAACTCAACCCCGGGGTTGTACCACACACCAGTTTGCACTGGCCGCGTGTGGGGCTCTTCCGGCGCTTCTTCGTGTGGATACCTTCCACCACAGAGCTCTCCAAACAGCGCGACAGAGGAAGTTTCAATAGTCTCGAACACCTCTCTCGCAAGGCTCAGGAACTGGGCTCTGTATCGGCTCCTGTTGAGGAACGAAGCTGCCAGCAAAAAAAAACCATGAAGATTGACATCGAAATCAATGTTTAGGGAATCCATTCGTATAAGATGAACATCGATTATAACATCTATCCATCTATCTATCTATCTATATATATATATATGACACTCGACTGAACTCTTTTTCTTGTTTAAATGATTGCCAACAACACTGAACCAGTCATGGTAAACAAAACATCTGGATCAGCAAGAGACCTGAAACCCCGAACAACACACCCAAACAACCCGCACTGTGAAACGCTGACAGCGCTTGTCGCAGCTCGACAACTACGTGTCCTTCACTAACAATAAAATGGCACCTACTGACTACATAAGACATGTTGTGTTCAGACGTCCACCGTGAACTATACGGTTTTCATGTTTTGAAACTTGCCAATTGTGCAATCATACTTATCGGTGTAGAAATTGGAAATAATTAGTTCGAACCGCGGCGCTCGGAATGCATGGTCGTCAGTGTTTCAACACTTACGCATACATGCGCAGTGGCACCTAGGGGGCTCGATAGTGTCAAAACACTGCAAGGAACCCTGTATAGCCAAAGAGCAGCATGCTGTAATGTCCGAAGAAATCCTCGTGCTCCTTGAGGAATGCAGTTCTCTTCGCACAGCGCAGTGCTCCAGACCTTTTGAGCCACAGAGAGGCTCCAGAAGTTCATTGTTTAAGGTCTCAGGCTTATCAACAAACCCCCTTAACCCTAAAAATTCTGATCTTTCTTGTGTCCCCCCTAAACCCCTCGGAGGGAACGATACAACATTAAAGAGCTACCGTCGAACCGTGTCGCCACCCTGTACCGCCGCACGAACGGACCAGTCCACAAGCAACAGATCTTCCACACTTTCAACAACATAGACCGGAGTAACGTAGCCTATAGGCTTAGGCTTTAGCCTAAACCGTTTATTTAGGGTATTTTAACTACCAGACCCTTGAATCCTGAACCGCAGGCCCGGGACCTCTCTACGTGGATAGAGAAGTTTGCTCCATGGATCTTTTCCGTGACACACCAGTCACCCCCGACATCGCTGGCACCTGGGTTGCTCATCAACACCTTTCGTACAACTAACAACGGTTTTAGGGTTTAGGGTCACCCACACCCGAACAGATAAAGACCCCCTGAGGTTGTGACTTTTAATATCTAAGCCCTAACAAGTCCCCTAAACCCTAAGCCCTAAACCCTGAAGTTACTTGCAAGAACATCATAGGCACGGCAGCTGCCCAAAGAAATCTTGCCATAGCCGGCGAAGCCAGACATGTTGCTCTTGACAGGGGCATGAAGCGTGAGTTTAGGGTTTGGAGCTTAGGATTTGTTCGTAGAAGACTTGTCCATGTTTCGATGCATTTCTCTGCCGAATGGCAAGGACAAGTAATTCCAACCAGCGCAGCTGTTCACTTGTTGCTGCCACCGAAGACGTCTGAACGAGCAAGTGCAGATACTGATTCACATGTGCCCGGCTTCATTTGGGAAGTTGAGCTTGGGGTGGCTGGTTAGATCATGGCAGGTTGGGACGTATGTGGAAATTTGTGCCCCTGTGACCGCCGTAACCGGATATTTGTGCAATCGCTTGAAGTTGGCTGCGAAGAGATGGTCCAAGAGCTGCAGACATCGTGCACAAAAGGTTATCTGTGGATTGCCAAGTTTGGAGCAAAATCGGCAACAGGGTCCACCATGTACAAGGCATCTAACGGTATCTAACCCTAAATCCTGAACCTTATTGGGTGTGAAGGAACAAAAGGCCCGACACCTGACCAGGGCCCTAAACACAAACGCTATAGGCCTGAAGAGCTGCAGTTCCAGCTGTAGACCGTGCGCACCTCCCAGCTTCTCGCTTTTCTCGGCTTTTGGGGATTCGAGGTTTAGGGTTTAGGGCTGTTAACTTTTAGGTCTTGGGGATGATCTTAGGGATGATGTATTCAGCAGTCCTGAAAATCTCTGAGGCTCTGAACATAAACTCAAGGGCGGTACGGCCTTGGATCATGAAGCGTCGCAGCAACAGCAACTGCCCCTAGTCTCACGCATCGACGGAACCGGGAGCCTGTCGAACCCTCTGGTTTCGGATCACGTCGTCGCGATTGCTTTTATCAGTATGCTGAATACAGCATGCTGTCGTTCGGTGGTGGTACGAGCAATAGTGGTAGTAGCAGCGGTGCTTGGTGCAGTTGTCGTCGCTCTGGTTATTGATGCTTGCATCGTTCTTGTTCCTAGAAACCTTTCTACTCCAGGAGAACACCAGCGCTCCACGCATCCAACACGTGCTCCCACAAACATCGCCCAGAACCGTCATACTGCAAAACCCGAGACTCCGTGTAGGAAGTGACTCGCTACACGACCCAGCAGCAACCATCATGCACCACCGGTTGAGTTCACCGTAGCAACATGGTTGGTAACAATGATCATGATGATGAAATGGAAAAGACATGTCGTAGGGACCCTTACGGGGTAGGGGTGAGGGGGGGAGGCGACTATACTTTCTTAAATGGGCCATATTTAGGTCCTTATACTCTAGGTATTACGGCCTGCAGCCATCATCCCCCCTCCCCCCTAAGGGTCCTTATGAACATGTGACAATGCAACTCAGCTCCAGCAGACTCTACACCACAAAGTCCCCTAAACGAATCTCGGCACTTCAGAAACTTGACCCAAAAATCCTCAGAAGCGAGTAGCAAACCCGAACTAAATCCTAAACCCCTCAGAGCGCCGAGCCTGCCATGTCGAACTTCGGGGAGAACCTGGAGAATCAGAGCTCGGATAGCTTGGGGTCAGAGTTTAGGGTTTGGACCCGAAACCCCGCAAACCCGGACGTTCAGCCCTGGAGGGTTATATAGGGGCCTTACCCCCCACTCGCCGCATGCGCGTACAGCCGGGCCGAGGCGGACGACGCGCAGCGTTTCAAGTTAAGGCCCCTATCGTGAAGGACCCCGCAAAACAATAGTATAGGCAGTTATTGAGGCCGCGATCCTAAACCCTATAGATCCCCTACAGATTGCTTAAAGGAGCCCCTAAGGATCCCTTTAAAGGCTAATTATTAAGGCCCCTATCGTACAGAATTTTGCGACTCGGGGATTTGTCACTTTAGGCCCAGGGCCCGAGCTTCACAGCGCAAGTTCTGATACTCAGCTACCACTACTAAGACTATAGGGGCCTTTAAAGGGATCCTTAAGGGTTGATATTAAGGGATCTATAAGGGATCTATAGTATAGATCCCTTATAGATCCCTTAAATCAACCCTTAAGGATCCCTTTAAAGAATCTATATTATCTATAGGGTTTAAGGTTTAGGATCCCCACATGGAAGTTTCCGAAAACAGGGGACCCTAGGGTTTCTATAAAGGGCTACTAAAAAGGGTGCCTTTAAAGGACTCTACCTGGGTGGAGTTTCCGTTAGGGTTCCTTTAAAGGGTTACTAGAACGGTACTGTAAGGGCTCCGTTAACGGGCTACTAGAAGGGTACTATAATGGTTCCTTGAGAGGACTCTACCTGGGTGGAGTTTCCGAAAATCGGGACCCTTAGGGTTCCTTTAAAGGGTTACAGAACGGTACTACATAGAGTTTAGGGTTTAGGGTGTAAGGGTTATATGGGAGTTTCCGAAAATTGGGGATCCTTATATAGTACCTTAATAGTAAGATCCTTATTATACAGACCCCCCAAACAAGGTACCCCCTAATTTTTTGGAAACCTCGCATCACGCCCTGACGCCCGCGACCTGGAACCCCCACGGCGCCACAACCCTAACCCTTTAATAAGGGGCCTTAGTAATTAGAATGGGGTTCCTTTAAAAGGGTCCTTTAAGGATTCCTATAAGGGATCTATACTCACTGGCCCAAAACCCAAGGAAATCAAAGTTGAAACTTTCAGAACCGACTACCTTGTAAGAACCCCAAAAGTTGAAAAGTTGAGTTTGCAGCCCACAAGTTAATGGTTACATCCTAAGCCCGTATAAACCTTAAACCCAGTCTTCTTGACAACAAATGAAACCCGAGTGAGCCGCACGAGTACATTACATGTGTCCGGAGCAAGATGAGAATGTGTGACCTTGTGATTGTGCCTGGGCTTGGGGTTTGAAGGGTTTTACAACATGGGGGCCTTTGGAAACACCATAGGGGTCCTCTAGCCGTTCTACAAGAACCACCGCAAGGGTTCAATCTAGGGGGCAATGACTGGAACAAGGATTTCAATTTGGCGCGCAACCCTAAACCGTAAACCTCTAGTATACATTGGAAGCTGCCCCCACCCTGTAATAGTAACCATAAGGATTATATAGGATTCTGTTAGGGCCCTATTATATTCCTATTATACCACTATTACAGGGTGGGGGCAGCTTCTAAAGTATACATTCGCCCTGACCTCTGAGACCGGCATTTGGGACTAATCCTCACCTGTTTACATGCACGGGTAGTGCCTCTTTGGAACAAGCCTTTCAAAGAACCGTTGCTGGTATAGCCCCCTACAAATCCTCACTGGCCCAAAACCCAAGGACATCAAAGTTGAAACCTTCAGAATCGACTACCTTATAAGAACCCCAAAAGTTGAAAAGTTGAGTCTACAGCCCATCAGAATCTGGGAGCTCCGCCAGCTTGTGTGCAAGCTTGCTTTGGAGGCGCTGTTCGGGCCTTTGCAGTGTCGGGCTTCGAAACCTTGATACCCTTAGAAAGAACCCCTTAAAGGAACCCTTATAGAACCGTAATGAAGGCCCAGGGTTTCTTAATCAGGTTCCTATATATTTTCATAGTACCCCTACAGACCCCCCAAAAAAATCATCGCAGAGCTTGCGGATTGGAGATGTTGGTGAAGGGCCTTTGGAGCTTTTGGCGAAGCTGTGGGCTGAGTTCCTCCCAGAGAGCCCAATACCTCTTAATTAAGGAATATAGCTTAAATCATCATATTAATGCCCTTCTAATTTAAGGTGTATTCCTTAATTAAGGGGTATTGGGCTCTCTGGGCTTATGTACGTCATTAACCAGGACCCTCCTTCTACCCTCAAATAGGGGTATATGGTCCCAAATAAGGGGCCTTTCGGGCCTAATAGAGGGTAGATGGAGGGTTAGGGTTTAGGGTTTAGGGTTTAGGGTTTAGGGTTTAGGGTTTAGGGTTTAGGGGGTAGATGGAGGGTCGAGTGTCTAGGAATTCGGTAGGTCCGGGAGGGTTTCGTGGGATCCAGGTCGGTGTAAGGGTGGTTTCGAAGCTTGGCTTCCTGGCGTACCCAGAGAGCCCAATTACCCCGTAATCAAGGAATATACCTTCAATTATGAGGGGATTCATGTTTATGATTTGAGCCATATTCCTTAATTAAGGGGTATTGGTATTGGGCTCTCTGGGTGCTACAGGTGTTGTAATTCATGTCTGTGCCGACTGCGTCGATGCTCGGTGCTTTTCCTAAGTCGCCTTCACCTGTTCTTGAGTCTGACCCACTTGAGTCGGAGACGTGGCTTTGCCAGTCCTTCTGCCCTCCGTGCCGTTGTAAAAGGGTGTTGAGCATGTTAGTGTTTATTTAAAAAAGTTCCTTCGCGGGCTTTAAGCGTATGAAACTGGGTGCCTTTTAAGGATTCAGGGGCTAAGTGTTTGGGAAGGTTTTCCAGACAATGTTGCCCTAGTAATTATCCTACCACCAACCCTAAATCCTAAACCCCTAAACCCTAAACCCTATACTTGCACGACAAGTGAACCGTTTACATAAGGTTAAGGGTTTGCTGCCGGGCGCAGTTCGGAATTTAGGGTCTAGAGTTTCCTTCGGCGCTACTTTGCAGGGAACCGTTTGTTTTATACAACAGGCATACCAAGCCCTAGTACCAAGCCTAGTTCGCAACATCTTGATTGAAGAAATAAGATAGTCAGAACGCTGGTGCTGGTTAGTCCATGTAATTGTATGCGTATATCTGGTGTGGGGAGGCATGTGTGACAAAAAAGTTGACCGCACGCGGCAGAGCTTGACACTGCATAGTGCCATTTAGAAATCTCGACTTTTCACCAAACAGCAACATCCTGATGTCTGAAACTGTAGAACATCTGTTAAAGGAGACTGCCCTGATGGAAAAGCAACAGGGCAGCCGACAGGCATGCTAGCAGTGAAGAGGACGGACTGCCAGGCAACAAGTGCAAAGAAGTGTGCCACAATGCCCTAGCAATTTGGGGGCTGTTCGATGGGCTCGGTGCATGTGCCTGAGCTCCAAAGATGTGTCTTCACCGGGTATCCTGTCTGCCTGGGGTGCTTTTAAGAAGGGACCACAGTTCGAGGGTCCGTAAATCTTAAAAACTCCAAACCTGAAACGTCAAATCGTGAACGGCAAAACCTGCTTCCCAGTCGCCTTCGACACAAACGACAAGGCACGACTCCGGAAAGCTATTGCCATGTTCGCTATGGTTAGGCTTTAGGGTTTAGGGTTCCTGCAGAGCAAAGGCGTGCTCGGAGCCAATCTCGTGAAGAATGATTCACTTGAAACAAGAGGTCGAGAAGGGAGCCGTGGACTTTTTCCACGGCCTTTCAATTGGCTCAAACCACTGCGGATGCACAACCGTAATTGAGCGCAATGCTGAACTAAGAAGAAGAGCCACCACTTATCGCGTGCAACGGAGTCACGCACGCACCGCTGGCTCGGCCAGGATTCACATTGTGCATATATTTAAATTTTCTCCTTGCCCCGACGACGAAGCAGCCCTTTCCCTCTCCTTGTCAAGTTTCGGGTTCCCTCCCGATAAAAGTTGAAAGCTACTCACGACTCACTGCTGCTACGCTGTCGGTGCCGAGATGTCGAGGTCCATGCGATCGAGATGCATCAAAATCTTTCAAACATGTTTCAGGAGCAGGGACTGCGTGAGCAGGCTCGGGTCCGACTACCGTCAGGGCAGCCGGCGCACACGAGCCAAGCTTCTGCAGCGACTACTGCATTCAAACCTCCACTTTGCCTCGTGGTGAAAATCCTGCGCGCCTTGGAACGTGAGGGTCGGATTCATTTTGCCCAAAAAATCCTGCATCCTGAAAACCTGCCTCATGCAGCAAGCACCAATGCAGCCCAAAACCGCCAAACCGTCGATTTTTGACAACATCTTCGCTCGTAGATCTAGAGAACTACTCGAAGACAGGACTGAACCCAAACTCTTTAACCCAACTACTGAACCCCTCAACCCTAAGCCCCTACAGTGTGCTTGAGGCCCCACGGCCGATGTGACACCTTCAGGAGGCATCACTGTGCCGCTTCATGCGATGAAAATAACTCGTAGGGCAATTTTCAAAACCAGAGAATACTTCAATGTACCAGGGCTTAGGGTTTAGGGTACCTACAACAAAATATTCTCAAGAGGCAACTATATGTTCACTTCGAAACCGATATTTTCCGCCATGCACCCTGCCACGACGCGCTTCGAATCATGGAAGACCTCGTATGGAATCGTAAGCCCATGGCCGTAGCCCGGCGTACCCCATATGTTCGAGAACGATCATCCTAAACTGTACGCTTCCTAATAAGGAGGCCTTAATAATTAATTAGAATTTGGGTTTGGGCTCCTTTATATTGGTAATTATCTAGGCTTCTAAAATTGCATCCTCCGTTTTTTTCGAAAACTGCCCTCATGCGCCGCTTCTTCAAACACTCGGGTTAAAATCAAACATAGCCGCCGGCCAAGGCTGCGAGTGGGAGGGCACCTCGTAAAGATCACCGTGACTACGCCTGGTGTAGAGTCGAAATCTATACTCTTTGGGGGGTTCCTTATTTTTGTTATAGTATAATTGGCCCCAAAACCATATTCTAATTATTATACTCGGAATCACTAACTTGACAACACCATACTCTGAACCCTGAAACCCGCTTATCCCCGACCACAATTACAATTTAGGGTTTCGGGCTTAGGGTCCCCATTGACTAAAGTACACTACTGTGGAGGGATAAGCCCTTAAACCTAAACTCGAGAAAGATTAAGGCATGCCTGCAAAGTTTGCGGCATGGGCTACGTAGCAGCAAATGCACAGCACCAATATCTTCGGACAAACAAAGGCCTCAACTCCAAACCCCAAATCCTGAATCTGGAATTATTTCGTAAGGTCGTAAAGCCCGATGGTCGTGCGGGTGTAATGTCCTGCTGAACCTACCAGCAAGCTTGTTTACGCACAAGGCTCCCCTTTTACTGGATGGAGAATGTTTCAGGCATTAGGACTGGGGGAAGTAGGTTAGGAAACCCGAAAGCCCTGAGGGTCTAGGCGCACTCCAAGGCCCCCAATTGGCTGAGTTGCCTGGTCTACCTATCGATCTACTCTAAACCTAATGTAGTGGCCTCAACAAGCACAAAAGGGTTTTCGTGGTATACTGTAACACAAGCATATATATATATATATGTATATATACATATATACACACACATACACATATAAAATGAATGAAGAACTACATATATGCATACATATATATATATATATATATATATATATATATCAGGACCATACGGAGTGTATTCAAACTCATATATATATATATATATACACATACACATAACCCAACTATACATCCTTGAAGCGCTTATCAAACCCTAAAAAGGTAACACGGCGTTCAATAGCATACAAAGCGTTGAAGCCCAATAAAGCGCTCGTATTCAAGTGATCAGAGACGAGCTCCACTCTACCAGGCGCATGCCTTTGCCCACATATGGCCGTTGCCTTCAACACACACACACACACACACATCTTCCAGGGCTTTTGGGTCCTACGGTTTGAAGCTCGAGTCCACTGAACCATGCTGCTCTTTGCCAGTGTACTTCCCCCATTCCGTTGACAAACAAGGTTGCACCTCAGTTGCTAGATGCCACAGGCCCCATAAGCCCCTAAAGCCCCACACCCCACAAGCGTAGTAAACCCTAAACCCTGAACTCCCTTAACCTCAGGTCCTACACAATCGTGAACCCTGCAATCACATTGCTTTAAAAGGATTTGATATAAAGAGTCATACTAAATTAAAGAGGGACTGTCATAAGGAACACTGTTGCTGACTACTCAAAAAGCTATGTTGGTTCGCCATTCCCAAGCTAGACGTAAGAGTAACCTAGGAACAAAAGGGGTGCCCGTGTTGGTTTAAAGGGGTTTATAAGGGCACCAGAACCCTGAAAACAGGAATAAGGGCCTACTCTAGGTCCTAAAGTGTGTGGGCTGAGGCTCGAAAGGACATCGTCGGCCGACATCGTGCACCGCATGCGGGCAACATGTCTCGAAATAGCGGAGACGGCTCCCACGCCAAGAAAAAGCCTCTTGAACAGCCAGTCCAGCACTGACCTTTGAAGCATATATAGAGGCTTCTGTACTTAGAACAGGGTTTTGCGGCCCACTATACTATAATTATGATGAGGAACCCACCCCAAACAGAATAGTATAGGCAATGCCTTTCTTGCAAAGGCTTGATCGTTCTTGAGTGAAGGGCTCGCTTCCTTTAACTCAAAGTTCACACCTCATTTAGGGGCCTTAATACTTAGAATAGGGTTTTGGAACCAATTATACCATAGTTTTGGTAGTAGTTATTTGGTCCCCTATATTCGTTTGGGGTCGAGGTTTCTTCCAGCCCAACTTTCCCAGTTCACATGGCTTGTCCTTAGATCGAACACCCCATAGCACCCTATGGGACGTTTCAAGTTTAAGGAGTAGGGTTTGGGCGGTGAAGTGTGTTGGTCCTACCTAGGCTCTGGACCCAGTCCTGGCCACTCGGACAGGCTAGGGTTTCAGTACCGGGCGAAGGCATGGGGGGCTTAGGGTTTAACTCGATAAAGCAATGAACAGCTGCTTCGTGACTAACCAGCAATTCCCTGACTTATCTGCCTGCTATCAGGAAGATTTTAAGCTTAGGTCTTAGCACTCTTAACCCTAAACCCAGTAGCATCTGGCTCTCCCACAAGGCTGAACGCTAAACCAAAAAAGCAACCGAACATGTGACCTATGAAGAAGTCTGGCCCGCAAGCCGCAAACCCTTGGGCCCTAAGCCGCAAACTCCGAAATCCTAACTTCGAGACAGAAAGCTCTCGGGTGTACCAGGGCCCGACTTTTATTTTTTACCAAGTCCCCTTGAAGGGTGCATGAATCGCCCCCATCACTTCATAAGTCACGTACCAGCACGTGCTTGCTTGATTCTTACCACGGAGATGACCCCTTTCTTTAGCAGCTCGTCACTCTGTTTTGGTAGCTGGAGTTTATATCGGTTTTATGGCATACAAGGGGTCCTATATAGGGTCAGAGAAGGGTTTCATCTATTACAAACGATACTGGCTGGACTCGTTGGACAAGAGGCGCTAGCACAATTTTGCGCAGCCTGCAAGAAGGCAATTGAACCGCCCCCATTCAACATGACTGAAGAAGACAATAGAAGCCACTACCTCAAGCTCAATGGCCTGCGGGCCCAAAGACGCTTCTACACAGGTTCTCGAAGCATGCTGAGCCTTGAGATTTGCTGGGGCTTACGGGTTCAATTTTGAAGAGTGTTCCTGGCATGCTTCGTTTTCGACTTTTTGATTTGTAGCGCGGCTTTACAAGATCCTATCATGGGCGTGGGTCGGGAGTCTGTCAACACGTGGGAGCTTTTGTGAATCCACTCTAAAAAACTTGTTGGGTCTGTGGGCTCGCGAATGAGTACATTGCGAAAAGTTTCCAACCTGGAGTTTCGATCCGAACCCGTCCTTTGACAAGCAGAAGGTATGCAGACAGTTTGTGTCATAGGTGTCTGTGTATGCATATATATATATATGCAGATAGGTAGGTACATAGGTAGGAATGTACGTGTGCAGGCATGCATTCGCATGATTCGTCGGGAACTCCTGTTGACACGTAATTACTTGGCTTGGGCTCCACATGGGGTCCTTTCATCATAGGGACCCTTAGGGGTGTAGGGGAGAGGGGGGTAGGGGACTATACTTCCTTAAGTAGGCCTTATTAACTCCTTTTTATCCCTTATCATGGGTATGAAGGCCCCCTACCCCCCTCCCCCTATGATTTCCTAAGGTCGTAGGCTGACACAGCGCTCCTCAGTCAAGTTCGTTGGGAGCCTAGCATCTTATCAAAGGGGAAAAGGAGGGACCCTTAATGGGGACCCCTGCCCTGTAATGGGCTGTATAATGGGTATATAATGGCTATATTAAGGGGAGAAACCTAGGGGTCCTTATTAAGGGTCCCTCCTTTTACCCTTGCATCTTAGAAATTCGGGGTGCTTCGGCTTCACACACCAGCCCTTCAGTTGCAAGGGCTGTTGGCTCACCGCACCATCGCCCACTTTCACATCAGGCCATTGTCCTGCGCCTGGACCCAACAAAATGGGCTTCAGGCAGGTGAAGGTTGTGGGAGGGGAACACAACAGTATCTTACAAATCGTAACCCCTAAACCCTAAACCCCTAAATAGTATAGTAACATAAACCTCTGGAGGTTGCGAGCCCATAAAACAACCAACTACCACCATACTATGGGATCCTGCAAGGGATCATTGAGGAAATCATTTCGATCAGTTAAGGGATCCTTTGAAGGTTCCCTTTAAGAGATCCGGTAAGGGATCCATTATGTGGCTTTTCAGGAAAGAGCCCACGGCACAAATGGCACCATCGGGTTCAGAACTCTGAACCCATGGTGCGTGTGATGATGCGAAAAAGGGGGTGATTGACAAAGTCCGAATGCACTACGGCAATGGCGGTGATGAGGCCACGACGGCAACAGCGACGATGGATGATGGACCCTCATCACAAAAGCAACCTTCGATGATACAAACAGCTGAAACATCATAAGGACCCAGGGGCCTTGCACCTCAGCCCAGCCCAAGGAAGGTTAACCTTTTGATTATGGTAGGAGTATACAAACCCAAGAAGGTTACAGTAAAGGTTACCTACTAAGCTGCTAAGAGGAGGATTCGCAGGTCTTTTTGTAAATGAACTACAAAGGAGACTGCAAGGCGAAAACATTACAATTTCTGCATGGAGCTGCATTAAGGGTTTAGTGTTCAGGAGTTTAGGACTTGTGTGTTGTTGAGTTGAGCTCCCTTTTCCGCCTGCAGGTTCAGGGCTTAGGGTGTAGGGCCTCAGCTTTTGGCAATTTTGGGCCCCGATACCCTTCAGGAGGCTGACCGAGGTCGTGGCAGCCTGACGAAGCTTCTCGTAGACGGCCAGAGTGCATCTCGGCCGAGGCAGCAGTACTATTACTAGTTACGCTTTGGAGTTTAGGGCTTGCTATTGCCTATTGAGGAGTATTAGTTGCCCTAGTGCTTCGACTACTCTCTTTGGAAGGGCCCGTTATGCTCTCTGGACTTTGTATCCACTTTCTGTTTTAGGATTTCGGGTTGCAAGGTTTCGAGATTGATTGCTCAGCTAAAGTTGAACGTTTCGGGGAGTTGAAGTTTACAGTGTGGGTCGGGTTCAGGGTGGGTTTAGGGAGTGTTTGGATGCAAAGGCATGCAGAAAACCATACACCAAAATTCATAGCGTGAACATGGCTGGGGTAGATAATTATACTCGAAGTGCAAGTGTATATGTACAACATGTTATTGCACATGTATACATACAAACATATACGTATCTATATATATATATATATAGGAAGAGGCAATGTGGGGATATCTTCTACTACAGCTTTTGTCAGAGCCCCGCTTGATGGGAAACAGTCCATCAGGCCGGATGAGTTCGGGGCTTTGCTTAGGGGTGTTTTAGCTTTACTAGGTCCCTGAGTAGCCCTTTATAATAAGGGTACCCTTTTTGTTCCTGATATTCTGTTTTAAGGACTAGAATGGGGCTTATCAGTTTTTTGTGTTGATGACAAGATCCCTGAACCCTAAACCTGCAGAAACCTTGACGGTTTTTGGAGCTTAAGGACTCGGGGCTTGGGGTTGAAGGGTCCGGATTTCGGGCATACGGCCATGACACAGACACGAAGTCTAGTACGGACCGAGACCGCAACACTCAAGAACACCACGCAGTTTGAGGCTTAGGGGTTCGAGGGGTTGAGGGCACAGGCACAGTTTTGGGGACTCAGGGTTTACGGGGATTCAGGGTGTATAGAGCTTTGGACAATCAGGAATTCTGAGGCTGAAAACGTTTGGGGCAGGGCCTTGAGACTTCAGGGCATTGAAGTGTTCAGAGACTTCTGGAAAGATAAACCCTGCACCCTAAACCCCTAGCCCCTAAACCCTAAGCCCCAAACCGCCAAACCTAAGATAACCCCGAGCCCTAAACCCCTAAACCCGAAGATAGATAGATAGATAGATAGATAGTCTCGGAATCCCGTAAACAGTCGGCCCTAAAAGCCTAACCACTAAACCCTAAAATTGAAAACCCCTAAACCCTAAGATAGATAGATAGTCCCTAAACCCTAAGCCCTATGTAGTCCCTAAACCCTAAGCCCCAAACCCTAAGATAACCCTGAAAGCCCTAACCCCTACGATACCCCGAAACCCTAAACCCCTAAACCCTAACGTAGATAGATAGTCACCCTGGGGCTCCAAGTACACAAATAGTACCTACTTTGGGGCCTAAAGTCTA
This sequence comes from Symbiodinium sp. CCMP2592, assembly GCA_905221615.1. NCBI lineage: Eukaryota > Dinophyceae > Suessiales > Symbiodiniaceae > Symbiodinium > Symbiodinium sp. CCMP2592. Next base: position 214,445 of record CAJNDT010000044.1, on the reverse strand, counting down.
CAAATAATACCTACTTTGGGAGCAAAGCTGCCTGTCCATCAGATCGCGGCCATGACCGGCCAGAAGCCTTGCGAATTCGGGATTAGGGGATTACTTTTGGTTAGTAGGGAATGGAAGAATGGTAGTGATAGTAGTTATATTTTTACCTCATTCCTCCATTCCCTACTAACCCAAGGTAAGATTAGGGGTTTAGGGACTATCTATCTTAGGGTTTCGGGGCTTAGGGTTATCTTAGGGTTTGGGGATTAGGGATTTATGGACTATCTATCTATCAGTCTTAGGGTTCATGGATTTAAAGCATTTCGGGTTCAAGCGCAGGGAACTTCATCGAAACAATGCAGCAAAGCATGCTGAAAAAGGCCATGGGATTCCGGGTTTCGGGCTTTGGAGGTTTAGGGTTCAGAGATTTAGCGGTTTAGGGTTTAGGGTTTAGTATCTTGAGGGAGGGGAACACCTCGCAAACCACGACGGCTTCAGGGGTTTAGGATTTAGGGTTTCGGGTCTTATTCTTTCCCTCTTCTTTCTTTCTGCACCGGAGTAGTACCGTCGCGCAGTGAAGTGAAAGAGAAGCTTAGGGTGTAGCGCAAGGACCTCAAGAAATAGAATAGGGTTTGGTGGGATCTAGATACTATGAGTGATTTACAACTGTGCAGGTATGTGCATATGTGTGTGAGTCTGTGTATACGTAGTTATGATATACCTATGAGAGAGCGAAAAAGAGAGAGCAAAAGAGAGAGAGAGAGAGAGAGAGACAAAGAGAGATAGATAGTAGGAATCCTCAATGAATAGGACGCATATGCGATTTGGGGCATGTAATGCGGATCCCCGTGTGTTCGCCCCCTTCACAGGGCATTCGTTTCGTAAAGATATTTTATGACCTATATGAAGGAATGCAGATGACCTGTCACCGGTCTACATTGTGGCTGGTGTTTGGTGTTCATGGCTTAGGACACTGTGATGTCAAATCTATGTAGTCTATGCACGGAAACAAAGGAACATCTGGGGTCAAATCTGAAAGGAATCCCGATTATCTGCATCTCGACATAAGGTCCTGCAAATACATGTTCTACTTGTAATAATACAAAGCTTCAACCTCCGCGGGGCCCTGATTTATCGAGCCTAACATCTAAACTCGACAGACCTTGAGAAGTTTTCGGACGTTCGGGTGTCTGCTCTATTGCCAGTTTAAGGCTTCTGGTTCCGGGGTTGTGAAATACAGGGGTTTAGGGTTTAGGGTTTAGGGTTTAGGGTTTAGGGTTTAGGGTTTAGGGTTCGATGAGGCTTGATGGCCATTAGGATTGAGACTGCAACTCTGTCAACCCTTCCTGCGAGCTTGAGAAAAGGCACTTTGAGGTTGTGTTAAGCTGGGGCGACAACATGCTGAAATCAATTGGGAGCATGAGTCCAGAACTTCGGTAGAGGCGTTCATGGTCAAAATATGGTTTTGGGAGCAAATGATGCTGTAAATTAATAAGGGGCACCCAAGATAGTGTTTGTATTATTTGGGCCCCTGTTTAAGCCCTACTTGTCGGGTATCATGGGGAACTAAAGGTTAACCTTTTTTGGTTATGTAGGGATTTTACAGGCAGTATACTACCCAAAAAAGGTTAAAGGTTGCCTACTCTACTACTAGGAAACCACCCAGCTAAACCCCAAACTCTCAACAGCCCGGCGGGCCTGGGCTTTAAAGCCCATCGATATCTAAACTAAGCCCCTTCTGAACCCTAAACCCTAAACCCCTCGAACCCTAAGACTCTCAAACACCTGACCTTCGAAACTTAGGAGATTGAGGTTCTGAGAACTTGGGACCCTAAACGCCGTGTTGAGTGCTTCGGTGTTGATATATGGGGTTTCCGAAAGTTAAGGGTACCTTATTTTTGGGGTCCTTATAATAAGGATCATACCATTTAGGGTATTTTTTAAGGATCCCCTATTCTCGGAAACTCCCATATCAAGGGGTGGCGCTTCAAGGTTTTGCAGCCAAGAAGCGACTCACCTTCATCGGATGTGCAAAGGTCCACATAAAGGGATATCCTCGTTCCAACAGACTCCACAAACCCTAAACTTAGGAGATGTTCAATATAAGCAGCATGAAGAGCGAACCCTGGACCAGGGGCGGTTGAGCTCTAGGGACATGTACGACTCTACAAAACCACGCGTAAGTACCGGACACAGAAGGTACTTGTACAATATGTGAAAGGCCGAGACCGTAGATAAAGGGATATCGGAGAGTCAAGTTCTGCATGCCACACGTTCACCTCACAGTCCCTCTCTTCGGGCGTGCCACAGACGTTTAATAGGTCTTGCTTCCAATCCTCAAGCTGCCATGCAAGCAGGATGCAACAGCCCTGCAAGCTAAACCCCAAACATTGTTTTACGGGAAAGACGCAAGGGGCGACCGCACAGCCGATTTATAATCGTATTTCCTTGGCAGCATACCGGGCCTGTAGCATGTCGACATGCTGCCTAAAAAACCGCTTCGACCAACAATAAGCCTAAAGCTCACAGCCCCCAAAGCCTACTTGGAGGGTCGGGGGACTTAGCAACTGGTTATTTTAGGGACTTATAAGTACCAGAACCCCAATTAGGGTCCCTTTTAGGGTACTTATAAGTCTACTTACCACCTACTTACTAAGTCCCCTAAAGACCCTCCAAGTAACCTGCTGTTGCAAACAGGTGCCCTCAAGAGCGTCGCACCTCAGAGACGCTGGATGAAAACGGTGATTATGTAACCCCTAAGCCCTAAAGCCTAAACCCTAAGGAACCTGCCTTTTTTCGGCCACCTAATATGATTTCTTTATATGGGAGTTTCCGAAAATAGAGGACCCTTAGTATAGTACCCTAAATGGTAGGCTCCTCATTACAAGGACCCCCAAATAAGGTACCCCTAATTTTCGGAAACTCCCAAACCCTAAACCCTTTATAGATCCCTTATAGGAACCCTTAAAAGAACCCTTATAGATCCCTTTAAAGGTAACCCCCTAATTTTCGGAAACTCCCAAAAAAACAAAAAAACTCATCGGCCCTGGGCCTGAAACGCAGCTCCTGGCATGCCAAGGGGCACCACATGCACGTCCGTGCCCTTGTTCGGAGCATCCTCGGCTGAACTTACCGTTGCTTAGAGAATGGAAGGAGCCTTATAAAGGAGTCTGAAAAGGGTTACTATAAGGGATCTACAAGGGTAGTGTAATGTAGGGGCCTATAGCTTACCTTTGGTTAGAAGGGAATGGAGGAATGGGGTATAATTACAACTACTATTACTACCCTTCTTCCATTCCCTCCTAGCCAACGGTAAGTGAAAGGAGCTAAGATGCTGCTGCACTAGGCGCCTCCAGACTTAGGATGGTTTGATATAGGGGCCTTAATAATTCGGAAAGGGTTTTGGTGCACCGTACAGATTACTCATAATAAGGAACCCTAAAACATACTGCTGGTAATTACTCCGACCCCGATGTTTGGGATATTGAAGTATATGGTCATATGGCTGGTTGTCAAAATTAGGGTCCACCCAAAAAGGGACTCTAATTTTGACAGCCACCCATCTAGCAAGCCAGAAGTGCCTTCTAGGAAGACGCCAGCTTCACCGACGTGGCCTTTGAGCTTCGTCGTACTGTGCCGAGCTTGGAGTTAGCGTTTAGGCTTTCGTTGTTTTAGGGTTTAGGGTTTAGGGCGTAGCCATAAATCCTAGAAGGCTAGACCCAAACAAATTCCTCCTAACAACTCCAACAGCCCAAAGGAGTCCTGGGATCAAGAAGGTTCAAGTTTTTGTTGGTTTAGAGTTTAGGGTTTGGGCGTTAGGGTCTTTTAGGGATGCCCAACGAAGCTGTCAGCACGATTCTTCGACCTTTCCCGAGCACTTAGCCCTACCTGTGTGGCCTTGCTGGCTTAGCCGCTGCAAAGCCCCAGAGACTCCAATATACCATAACTAAGGAATGTACCTTAAATTTTGTAGGATCCCTGGTTTGGCTTTCGGTCTATTTCTTAAATTAAAAGATATTGGAATCTCTGGGCCTATAGTATCTGTATAGCAATCACTTGAGTACCCTGGAAGTAACCTTTACAGTACACTACCGGAATAGTAACTCGAACCCTAAGCCAATCTCTTGAACCCTAATGTAGGCCAACCTTGCTGCTTGGAGTCCGTAGTTTTGTCCGTGAGGATGAGGCTGTGTTGTTGGACCATGCATTCGAACAGCTCCTGGTTTAGGGCCATTGGTTCATACAGTAGCTCATAATTTCATTAGGGCCACTATTGCGCGGGTAAGGGGTTGAGTGTCTATGGCTTTGCGTGGTGATTCAGAGGGCACAAAAGTAAAAGGGGTGAAAAGTACCGGCACCTCAGGGTGGTTGAGCTCGGCTTCTCGGTACATCACTTTAAAGCATGAACTAGCATAAAGCAATAAGCCCAGTATTAGAGTCCAGATGGTAACTCCTCCACTGCTAAGCCCTAAGCTTTGCACCCTAAACTCTAAACCACAGCCCTAAAACTAAAAGAGGGTAAGTTGGTACGAGTACATTGGTATCCCCTGAGGCCTAGAGCATACTTTTCGGCCTCCATTCAGTGTATTCTGATTTCAATGCAATGCACCTTTGACTCCAGAGCGACGCATCCAGTTGTGCCCGAAGTGTGGGGTTTAGGATTTGGGTTTAAAAGTTTTATGGCCTTGCAAGCTGTGGAATATTGAATAGTGGGTGTAGTGTTTAAGCGGATTGATTCGCTACTATATCACATGCATTCCTGCTATGCTGCTATGTGCTGTGTACAGGTCGGGGCAGGACTGACCCAAGCGAACACATCTGCAATATCTCCAGCATGCGAAGCGTGAGGGACCTCGAAACTGGAACCTTCCCTTGGCCGTAGTCTCTGCTGCATCGGTTTAGCCAAGCTACGCCCGTCTTGCGACGGCCGTGACACACGTGAACAGCCATGCCTCCTGCGCAGGAGGGTGACCAACATATTCTCGTACTTACCGACTTACCTCGTTTCAAACACAGGACATTCAAGTTTTGAGCCAGGCTTCAAACCTAATGTGGGGGTCGGTTTAATTGAAGGGTCCCCCCCCCCGACCAAAAAAAAAAAATCTATTTAATATGGAACCGGTGACGCCGGACAGGGGTCAGGAGTCTGAGTGGCAGGGAATTGGGAGGTGCCGGGGTTTGGGGGCTGGCTTGGGTGCAGGGTCTGTCGGTTCTGCGCGAATGCGCGGTCGGGGGTCGGGGGGGTCTGGGGATCACCAAATGCTGGAAACCAAGCCACGATCACTCCAAGATTACTACCAAGACTAAAAACCCTTCATTTTGAACACTTTTACCTCCGTAACCTACACTCCCACACTCCCACCCACAATCGACCACGTCTGAAGCTTGGTGCGGTACAATAATAGTACAGTAGTACAATAGTAGTACAGTAGAAATAATACAGTAGTACGTAGTACAATAGTAGTACAATAATAGTGCAGTAGTACAATAGTAATACAACAATAGTACAGTGGTAGTACAATAGTAGTACAGTAGTAGTACAATAATAGTACAGTAGTACAATAGTAGCACAATAGTAGTACAGTAGTAGTACAGTAGTAGTACGATAATAGTACCGTTGTACAATAGTAGTACAGTAGTAGTACAGTAGTAGTACAATAATAGTGCAGTAGTACAATAGTAATACAACAGTAGTACAGTAGTAGTACAATAGTAGTACAGTAGTGGTACGATAATAGTACAGTAGTACAATAGTAGTACAGTAATAGTACAGTAGTAGTACAATAGTAGTACAGTAGTACACTAGTAGTACAGTAGTAGAGTAGTACAGTAGTAATACAGTATTTAATAGTACAGAAAATAAAGCCAGTGAGCACATTCCCCCAATAAGCAAAGCATAAAGCCAGCGCCTGAAACCCTAAACCCTAAACCCTGAACCCTAAACCCTAACGAATCCAAACCCTAACAAACCCTAAACCCTAAGCCCTAAGCCCTTCCCAAAGGGGGGTCGTTCCAGATTGGACCCAAAATTGAATTTTTTATACAAACTTTAGTGCTGGAGAGGCCTTTGTCGAGCAAGGGTCCAATTCCCAATTCGGCGGTTCACCCTAGCAGCCCCCCCAATAAGCAAGGCATACAGTAGCAGTACTATAGTACAATAGTAGTACAGTAGTAGTACAGTAGTAGTACCGAGTCTCATTCCTGACGCCCCAATAAGCGAAACAATTCTGCAAGGGATTTTCGGGCTTCAGGGCCAGGGCTTTAGGGTTGGGTGGGGGTTTGGGTGGGGGTTTAGGTCGTGGCTGCCTTAAGATTGACCATCAGCAAAAAGCACAGCCCCGCCACCAAAAAATCACCCCGGCCAAAAAAAAACGCATTAATTAGTACCCCCAACTTTTTGGTCAGATTCGGAATTAGCCCCCGAGCCGACGCATTAAAGGAGCCTATATTCCTAAGCCGACCCCCACATTATAAACTTTCTTTCGGGCTCTGCTGCAGTAGGCACTACAATGCCAGAGCCCTGGATCAAGGGCACGCGAAGGAATTGCCGCAGGAATTCCTGAAATCCCCAATCGCCACCTCGCCAGGACCCGCCAAACACTCGACCCGACCTCCTGACCCTCAACCCCTCAACCCTGGGGTTTCCGAAAACTTGGGGTACCTTATTTTGTAAAAAGGATCCAACTGTTTATTTAGGGTACCATATTCGGGTCCCTTACTTCCTCAATAAGCCACAGAAATAAAGATAAAACTTTCCGGTTACGGCTAAACTTGGTGAGCAACTTAAGCGGGGAACGCCTACCAGCGGGGATGTGCGTACCTAGAGGCTCGGACCGGGTCCGATTTTCATTTTTGAAGACTGCGGCGTGGTCCACTTTGCATGTCCGTAGCGAAACCCATACCGAAATTTGGAACCGTGGATCGAAGGTTTTTGTTTTGCGAAGCCTTGATATGAAGTCGTGCATCATGGTTTGGAGAAGCTGTTCTTTTAAAGCTTTCCATGCGAAGAGGGCCTTGTGTTGCTGTGCGATCCAATGCAAAGTCTTTGCTTCTCTGCTGCACAAATCTTGAACAGGCTGGCTGGCCTTGTGAGCTTCCTTGGTAAAATCGACCAACATGTCTGTAGGGCTGGAACTGGACGTTGTTAAAGCAAAGCAAACGTGTGTCATGCACAGGATGTCTGGGAATCACTAAGAGGCGACCTGCTCATAAAAAGGGCTGTGGTGAAACCATAGACAAAAGGTTTAGATCGAAGTGCACATCACACAGGTAAGACAATCCACTTGTGTTTCAACTGCATGCAGTGCAAATGCATCGGCACACAAACGAGGGCTGAAATGCAGATGCACAGCAATGAACTGCCTAGATCAGATCGTTCACAAGGAGGAATTGCAGCAGTGTTGCAGAGACAGAGAGCCAGCCAGGCAACAGAACCCAAAAAGTTGAAAGGATTGGTGTTGGGGAACTACGCAACCCTCAACCCCATAAATCAGACTCGAACGGAATCATATGCTAGGCAAGAGCCTAAACCCTGCCGAGGCTAGACGAAGCATGAAACCTACAGCCCAGACTCTATATTCGGAGACTGAATACCTTGAAAAGGGCTTTAAAATTGTGGTATAAAACCCTAAACCCGAAACAATGATAGAAAGAGCCCCTCGTCGGGTCCAGGCTCAACCGCTGCTTGCTTCTCTGCAAAGTCAGTTGCAGCCAACCTCAGTGCCCGAGCCCGAGATCGACTCGGCGTTTAACGCTGCCCTAATTTAAGGAATATACACTATTATATTAGGGATCCTACTATAATTTAAGGACCATTCCTTAATTAAGGGATATTTTAAGGAATATACACTAAATCATATTAGGGATCCTACTATAATTTAAGGACCATTCCTTAATTAAGGGGTATTAGAATCCCCTAAACCCTATAGATCCCTTCTAGATCCCTTAAAGGAACCCTAACCCTAGGTATAGTCCTGAATTAAGGGATATTGGAGTCTCTGGGTTCCGCCACTCATGGCCCACCTCGAAGCCTAATTCGAATTCGGGAATCGGGTTTCAGCCTGTTGCGGTTAAAGGGAACTCCAGAAAGTTGGAATATGGTTTCAGGGTAGGATACCTTATAATTTACCATAAAGGGCTTAGGAGAATCATATTCCAACTTTCTGGCTTTTACTTTATACCCGTTTGTCATTGAGGGGTTCAGGGCTTCTGGTGATTCAGGGATAGAGGGTTTGGAGGTTCGGGCTGGGAGCTCAGTAATAGATGAATAATGTGGGTAGTTGTCAAAATTAGGGCCCCTTTTGGGGTACCCTAAATAATAGGTGCCGTATTATAATCAGGACCCAAAAAGGGATTATAATTTTGACAACCACCCGTATTCATAGTATAGATATATTAGGACCTTGATAGTAGCACTATTATAGACTCTTACTGTGTAAAGCTTCAAACCCTAGCCATCTTTGGTCGGAGAGCTCCCAGACCAAAGGGATCTATATAGGGTTCCTAAAAGGGATCCTTTACGGGGGTTCCTTTAAGGGTTTAGGGTCCCTTTAAAGGGATCTCTAGGGTTCAACACCCGCAACCGCTTGCTCAAGCGTCCTCATTTTCATCCGGAAAGCATCCAAATGTTGCTGTGTCAACGCAACAAGGAAACCACCAAACCCTAAACCCTAAATCCACCCCCAAACCCTAAACTCTAAACCGTGGTTTTCGGGTTTAGGATTGAGGGTTTGAGGTTGCTCGGTGTTCAGGGCCTTCGACAGACCCCAAGAATCGACAGCCTGCCTCAAGGTCGAGAACACTTAAGAATTAGATGCCTGGGTTCAGGATGTCACTCCTGTGATTCCTAGGTGCCGGTGTCCTTACGTAGGGTCTGGTAGGCTCTTTTTTGGGTGCTGACGTTCAAGGACTGGGCCGTGTCTGCACATCCACGATATCGCAAAATCGTAAACTAGGATGCCCAGTCGCCTAGGAATAAAAAGGCCTCCCTTTTTGGGTACTGGGTAACTTAATAAGGAACCTAGGACTACAAAAAAGGGAATATCCTAGTTGAAGTGTATTCTAACGGAGGTTTGGTTCAAGTATCTGCATCGCAAGAAGGCCTTGAAAAGTTTGGAGTGGTGGGATGCGTTGCAAAAGGGGGGGCACACTACGCAGCAACTGACAACAACAAGAGAAGCACCGTTGTCATTCAACAGGGACTTTCGTTCACCGATGGTGCGCTGACACCCCTCCGCCGTCAGCTGTCTTAACCCAAACTCTAGCTACATCTGCCGTACGGCTTCTGAGAAGTCTCGCCCCAACTCCCTCGCAAGCCTTATTACACCCCATATCCCAAACCTTAGCATATCCCTATAAACCCTAAACCCTAAACCCTAAAACCCTAAACCCTAAACCCTACATCTACCACTAACGGTCCCTAAGACACACAGGCAGACAGGTAGCTCCAGGCATCCCGTGGAAAGAGTTCGTCCAGTCTGGACAGTGGAGTGGATTGCGCTTAGGGTTTGGCTTTTTTGGCTTAGGGTCTAGGGTAAACCCCCTAAACCCAAAACCCCCACCTTCTCTGAGTTTATTCGGCTTTATTATTTTTATAATTATATATTTACTATTATTATTATTATTCATATAACTATCATTTAAAACAATAACGAAGTTCTTCCCTTTAGGACCTAGGACAGAGATTCTCGGCGGGTCTATGTCCCAATAGGGCATTGAGGACTCAAGGGCCTCCTGGCCATGGGACTCATGGGCCTACCACCTCCGGGCATGGACCTAATTTCGGTTTAGGGTTTAGGATTTAGGGGTTTTAGGGTTTAGGGTTTAGGGTTTAGGATTTGGGGGTTTGGGGTTTAGGATTTGGGGGTTTAGGGTTTAGGGTTCGGGGGTTTAGGGTTTAGGATTTAGGGGTTTTAGGGTTTAGGGTTCAGGGTTTTAGGGTCTAGGGACCCTAAGCCCCGAACTTGAAACTGGAGTCAGTCAGCAGCCCCTGAAACCGGAAACCTCCCCCAACCTGCTGTGGTCTGAAGTCAAGACAGCTCGACGATTATCGTGAGCGTCCATGTACTGCTGCCTGCAGAACACAACATACTGTGGAGAGATGGACTATTCAACAGGCCTTCAACATGGCCAACCTCCGGTAGATCATTGGTCCCAGACACTTGGTTCTTGGGTTTAAGCTCTGAGCCGCATGCAAGACCAACTTCAATTCCTAGCCTCCCACTAGCAGGGCTCTTAGCTGGTGTCCCCACAAGCGCACCTCACGATATAATGATATACATTCACGAATACGTCAATCGCAGTCCTATTCTACCCACCACCAATACCCTGCATACGGTTCCTACTTGTCGGGTCGCATGGGGGGAACTAAAGGTTAACCTTCTTGGGTATATAGGGACTATATAGGGACTATACTACAGTACCCCAAAAAGGCTAAAGGTTACCTACTCCACTACTAAGGGTTGGGAGATCCTGGGCTGTTCAGTCGCCCACAAGGGAAAAAGTATATACTTTTTAAAGCTTCTTGTTTTATAATAGGAACCCCGGAAACCAAAACCAAACGTTTTTGGGACCCAAACCCTTAACAATTTCTATAAACCCTAAACCCTAAACCCTAAATTTTTGAAAGTAAACAAGTGTACCACTGAACAGCCTGGGATCTCAACAAGGGATCGGAACGGGAGCCAGGGCTCCGCACCTTCCCAAAGAGCTCGTACTGCGAGTACCTGACGGTTGAGGGGTCTCTGGGCTTTGGGTTTGGGGTTTTTGGGTTTAGGGTTTAGGGTTGTTGGGGAGTGTTGGGGGGGGTGAGGGCTTAGGGTGAGGGGCTAGTTAGAAAGAAATGGTAAAGGGCGGGCAGCTCAATCCCCAAACGTTGGCCTTGAAATCCTCAAAGCGCAACTCAACTCTGCACCACTCTAAACCTCTAAGCCCCTCCAAATATCAAGTCCTTGTCCTTCAAGCCTTAAACTTTGCACCCCAGGCCGGAGCGGGCTTCCTTACGAAATTGTAACTTAGACCCTGAAACCGAGGATATTTAATCCTTTCCGATCATGACTGGTATCGTGTTGAGTACTCGGACCCGGGACTCAATACATCGACCTAGCGGTGCAGGGGTTTAGTTTTTTTTTTCAGGGTTTAGGGTCTAGGGAGCCGAAGCCCAGGTGCCCCGTGAGGTCTTCGAAGCCGTCGGAGACGTTGAGGAAAGACGGCCTCGGTTTGGATTTTAATGTTGAGGGTTTAGGGGTTGAGGGTTGAATGTCGGGTATTCGAGGGTTCTATGACGGCTTCATACGGCTCCTGAACTGCTTCATAATAAGAACTATACAGGGTTTGTCGGGATGTGAGGGATTTTCGTCTGGGTGATTTGGGGTTTCGCTTTGCCCTGAGCAAAAAACACGTTGCTTTGGTGTTGTTGTGTTTGGTCTGAGCTGGGCTTCGAGTTTTCATTTCTATATATATATATATATATACATATATATATATATATATATTACATATTATGTATTAGGATGTCCTTAAGGGGGGGTGGTCCAAGGGGGGTAGGTAACCTAGTAATCCCCATTATTCCCCAATACTCCCTAAGCTTCCCTAAGGTTCCCCAAAGCTCCCTAGTACCCTCCCCCCTTGAACCAGCCCCCCTTAAGGATCCTATAGATGTATGTGTGTACATATATGTTTACAACGACCGCTGAACCTTCAAGGATTAAGCCGCAATCCGAGTTCAGCCGCCCAAACAACATACGACGTCCTGGAACCTAACCCCCCGCCACCTAAACCCCAAAACATCGTAAACGCTACAGCCGAAATCCATAGCTCAGCGCCATAAACCAAACACCTCAACCCTGTCAACTCTCATCTGCGCACTTATACCCGCGTAGAATCCTTCCGAAAGTTCTCATAAAGCCCTTTACCGAGTCCTTCAGAATCCTTCAAAGATTCCTCGTAGAACCCTCTGAAGAATCCTTTAGAATCGTTTAGAGCATGCCTTTGCAGAAGTATCGTTTAGAACCCTTCATAGAAGTCTTGTAGAATCCTTCTAAACCCTAAACCCTAAACCCTAAAACCCTAAACCCTAAAACCCTAAACCCTAAACCCTGAACCCTAAACCCTGAACCCTAAACCCTAAACCCTAAACCCTAAACCCTAAACCCTAAACCCTAAAACAAGCCCTCTGCTTGCTCCTGAAGCTGCCCCACCGGATCGCTCGCATCGCATAGGGACACGGGGCAGTCGGATTGACGGACAGCGTCCATCACCTGAGGCTCTAAGGTTTAGGGTTTAGGGTTCTAAAGGGTTTAGGGTTTAGGGTTTAGGGTCTAAGGTTCATTATAGGGGCCTTAATAATTAGAATAGGATTTGGGGCCCAGTATACTATACTTGTAGTAAGGACACCCTCTAAAAAACAGTATTGGCAATTATGAAGGCCCTTAATTAGGGTTTCTGAAGGTTTGCTTCGGGTGCTTTGCTGGTTTAATGGAGTCCTTGAGGCTTCTTGAGCGATCAGCATTTAGGTTTTTACTTGGAGGGTCGGGGGACTTAGTAACTGGATATTTTAGGGACTTATAAGTACCATAACCCCAATTAGGGTTCCTTTTAGGGTACTTATAAGTCTACTTACTACCTACTTACTAAGTCCCTGAACCCCACAGTAAACCCTAAACCCTATACTACCCTTATAGAGCCCTTGAAAGGAACCCTTAGCATCCCCTTTAAAGGAGCCCTTACTAAGTCCCCCGATCCTCCAAGTAAGGCTCCGCGCCATCTTGATGGGGTGCTTGCAAGTATCGGTCTTGCTGCTTGATTTTAGGGGTCAGGGTTTAGGGTTTTAGGGTTTAGGGGTTTAGGGTTTTAGGGTTTTAGGGTTTAGGGTTTTAGGGCTTAGGGTTTTAGGGTTTTAGGGTTTTAGGGTTTTAGGGCTTAGGGTTTAGGTTTTTAGGGTTTAGGGTTTTAGGGTTTTAGGGTTTAGGGTCTTAGGGTCTTAGGGTTTTAGGGTTTAGGGTTTAGGGTTAGTGGTCCATGCCCTCATATTAGCATCCGTGAAAGTCTCACCAAGCCACTGGCAGCCTCTTCTTTGATGGGCGGAGGGGGATGCGAAGGGGGTTCTCTGAAAGATCCCAAGCCTAAAACTCAAACTCCCATGCGATCTGTTGATAGAAAGGGAGATTTCGGGTGCAGGGCAGGGATCACCAGCCTTACGATTTCAATATGGGGGCCGTTGTGACTAGACTGGGGTCTTGGCGCTTCTGTTCTCTACATAGGGATTATAACGGGAGAGACTACCAATCCTTTCCGATCCCGGTATCCATGAGGGGTTAGGTTTAGGGGTTTAGGTTGCGCCCCATCCTGACACGCTGGATGCACAAAAATAACAACCCGCATGGCCGGGAAGCAGAATTCGTTTCAAATCAGGCGTCCGCAAAAAGTTCACATTCATCGGACTGTCCAGGTCATGGGCGTAGGGTTTGGGATTTAGAGATTTGAGGTTTTGGATGTGCTTAAGCCTGCTGTACCGCTGGAGTTTTAGGTTTTCAGGGCTTCGGAATGCACCCAAAAAAAAGCTGCCCCCCTTGCATCCAGGAGACGCTCTCAAGAAAGGCCCTGCGGCGGATGCGCTGTTTAGTGGCTTAATGTAGGAGCCCTAATAATTCGAATGGGGTTTGGGCTCCTTTACAGTACATTTTTAACAGGGGCCCCTACGGAATAAGATTGAATTGGTATTTAATTCTTTAGGCTTCTATATTAGGGTTTAGGGTGCGATCTCCGGGAAGGGCGTAGAGTAGCAGCCCGGTCATCACAACGGCTCCAGAAGGGGAAGAAGCGGCCCCAAGCGTAACTACTGGTTTAACATAATGGGTTCCTTAAGGGTCCCTTTAAAGGGATCTATAGGGATTCTATAAGGGTATAGGGTATAGGGTTTAGGGTTTAGAGTGCTTGGAGGGTCGGGGGACTTAGTAACTGGTTATTGTAGGGACTTATAAGTACCATAACTTCAATTAGGGTCCCTTTTAGGGTACTTATAAGTCTACTTACTACCTACTTACTAAGTCCCCTAAAGACCCTCCAAGTATAAACCCTAAACCCTCAACCCTAAACCCAAAACCCTAAAACCCTAAAACCCTAAACCCCTAAACCCTAAACCCTAAACCCTAAACCCCAAACCCCTAAACCCTCAACCCTAAACCCAAAACTCCTAAACCCTCAACCCGAAGTTCGGAACAGCCGTCAGATTTAAGGAGGCAGATCAGGGAGTTTCCGAAAATAGGGGACCCCTATAGGGTTCCTTTAAAGGGTACCATAAGGGCTCCCTTAAGGGATCTACAGGGTTCTATTACGGGTTTAGGGCGATCAGGGAGTTTCCGAAAATGTGGGACCCTAGTATAATGCCCCAAATGGTAGGATCCTTATTATAAGGACCCCAAACTAAGGTACCCTAAACCCTAAGCATTTATAGAACCCCCAATTGAACCCCTAATTGGAACCCTAGGACCCCAAAACAAGGTACCCCGAATTATCGGAAACTCCCGTCACTGCCCCTGTGGTTAATCTCATGCCCTTGCTTCTTCCGCTGAACTTCGGGTCCCCGATGTAGGATCTTGCTCAGATCCTACATCTACAGCTTACTAGGATGCCCAATAAACCATGAATAAAAAGGGCTCCCTTTGTGGTAATGGGTAACTTAATAAGGAACCTAGGACTACAGAAAGGGAAGAAGGGTACTACTGGGCATCCCAGCCTATAACTCTAAACTCTAAACCCCCAACCCTAAGCCCGATGTAGGATCTAGGCATCTCGGCTGTAGGATTTGCCCCTAAACCCTAAACCCTCAACCCCCAAACCTTAAACCCTAAAACCCTAAACCCTAAAGATCTGCCCCATCCCTTGGGCCCGGCCCGGCCTGTTGCGATCGGCCACCATGCTGTTGGAACGCTGCAGACATAAGGTTGTCCACGATGCCTCATGGGGCATCTAGGGTCTTTCTTTAGGACTTTCAAGTTCAGAGTAGGGTTGAGTATCATGGGGCATCTGGGGTCTTGGCTTAGGACTTGAAAGTTCAGAGTTTAGGGTTCTTCTTTAGCGTTTAGGGTTCAGTATGTGAGTAGTTGTCAAAACTATGGTCCCTTTTTGGGTCCCTACTAATATAATACGGCACCTAATATTTAGGGTACCCCAAAAAATTTTGACCACCACCCATGTGTTGCTTAGAGTGCAGAAGGCTGAACAGGGTGTCATGGAGGAGGGGGAAGACCGCGAGTTCGAGACTGCGTGCCGCTGCTCTTGCTGCTGGCCTTACTGCTGCTCCTATTTAGGGTTAGGTTTTTTTAAAGTGCACTAACCCTTCTCCTTTATGATTAGGTTTAGGATTTACAGTTTTTTGTAAGTGACTAGCCCGACTAGTTCTTGTCACCAAGAGCGGCATTCCCGATGCCGGCCACTTGCGTTTCTCAACTACCGCAATGGAAGTGATACTTAGACTCCTTACATACCGGCGAACTGATGTAATCCCCAGCTTAGTGAAACCTTTTCTCTGAAGGCCTACTGACTATATAATCGATGTAACCCTTAGAAGAGAGGGTTTACTGTACATACATTGTGTGCAGCCTGCTGCTTGGCGTGACCCCTGTCGACGTTCTTCACGCGTCACAGCTCAACAACAAAAGCAGGGTTCAGCGCGTATGATTTGCCTCTGAACCCCAAATGCCTAACCTTCATCTTAACTACTCCGCACTCTCAAATCCCAAGACCATGCATGTGCTTTCATGAAACCCTGCTTCGAACAGCCAGGAGGCGCATGGGGACGAGCTGACAGTGCCTAAGGTGTCGACTGCGCTGAAAATCACTGTAAGGTTCAGGAAGGTTTAGGGTCAAGGACTTTCGGTAGTTTGTGGTCAAGCCTTCAGGGTTTATGGGTGCGGGTGTTTGGGACCCTGACCCGTTAGTCTAGTCGTAAACTACACGAAAGACTCTCAACAAGATGCTAGCTCAGAGCTCAGGATCTTTGTCAAAAGCAGTTCTTGTACTCTACCACAAGCAGGACCAAACCTGTACCACACAGAACGTATCACAGTTTGAGCTGCCATGAGGACCTAAGGTTTGGAGTTCCTAGTTTGGGGTTGAAAGCTTTCTGCTGTTGCAATGGATTTCGCAGCACATCTTAACACCCCGAACATAAAGTGCAAACAGTATTGCTGGTCGCAACACCGGAAGGGACAACAGAGGGCCGAAGCATGGAGTTATGGGGGTACGTTTCATAATAACCATTAATCGAGACAACTGTTGCTGACGATCTGGCCCCTAAAGGCCTCAAAGTAGGTTAATGATAACGTGTCGTTTCAAGCGATAAACCGAAAATGAAGCAACAAGCTAAAGGCCAAAACCCTGAACCGAATCCCTTAATACTAAGTTAAATCTTGCGAGTAGCTGAAAGCTTACATGGCATACCCTGACACCATGATCCTGAAAGACGAAACTCTAAAAGCGTAAACTTCCACAGATTCTACAGCCTCAGGCCACCATATGATCACCACACCTGAATGCCCAAGGTGAAAACTGTACAATGTCGCGTACTTCCGGACTCGAGGAAGGGTGATCGTAAGGGCAGGACACTCAACCATATATACACAGCTGTTGGTTAGTTAACCCTTCCTAGCACTAGCTTGTCTTCGGGCGGTTAAACCGGATCCAACAAGCAAATAGAACCAAAACCCTGAACACTAAACACGATACCCTAAACCCTTATGTGAGTTGCCCCCGCCAGTGTTAGCATGCTTGTAGTTCGTGGAGAACCTCAAAACCTGAAACTCCCCAAGTTCCAACACCCTGAATCCCACAGGCCTACACATCCCAAGGCCCTAAACCCTTTTCGAACCACCAAAGCCCTAAGCCCCTGAAACCTAGCATTCGCAAGCTTCAAGAAATCATGCCCATTCTCTGCGCTTATCCGGACATCGGATTGGCCGAGGAGACGTCTGCCAACGCAAGATCCAGGCTTTAGGGTTGTTTAGGGTTTAGGGTATGAGGGCTACGTAATGCCTCCGCGGCGTTTCTTCGCGAGCATCTCCATCTGCTCTTAGCGCACTACTGCCAAGTACTACTACTCCTACTCCTGTTGCTGCAGCTACTGCTACCACCACCTGCTATCTTGAGTGTGTTCCTATTCTTTTGGAAAATCAACCACCCCGGAACTGCCAAGAAGCTCAAAGCGCTCTGCTCGCGATCAAATTCCAGAGTGCTCAGTGCCTTGGATCGCGGCATCAGGTGCTAGACCATGCACCCTCAAAGTCAGGTCTACCTATAGTCTCCATTGTAGTTCCTTTCTGGGGTTACCTTTCAGGATCCTTGATAAAAAAACTGGTTAAACCAAAAAAGGAACTACAACGGAGACTATAGGTAGGGTTTCGGGTTTTGTGTTGGGTGTTTACAGGTTCAGGGATAGTTATGAGGATGAAAGGCCTATGCTCTCGGGTTCAAAGTTCCTGGCTCCTCAGTAGACTTTGAAAGGTGAGGGCTCGCTCCTGCCAGTTTCAAGAAAACAAGCGACAACTACGGTTGATGATATAAATGCTGCATTACCTACAATAAGGAGTATACATAATTCCCATAGTTTAGGGTCCTTAAGGTAGTGCAAGATTTATATCATCAACAGTAGCACTGACTGGGGGGGAACCCGGACAACAAATCAACACCCAGAGCCCTAAACCCTAAACCCTAACTCTAAACCCTAAACCGTGGCTCTAAACCCTAAACCGTGGCTCTAAACCCTAAACCGTGGCTCTAAACCCTAAACCCCTAAACCCTAAACCCCTAAACCCTAAACCCTAAACCGTCCCCTTCGGCGCCGGAGGACTTGGCAAACTAGGGGTGCGAGGGTTGACAGCTCATGGCTTGGCCCCAAAGGCTCCATGTACCTTTATGGTTGATACTTAAGCCTTAAAGGGGTCCCTATATAGGTACTTTAAGGCCTAAGTATATACTTTATGGGTCCATGGAGCTTTAGGGTACAGTTTTCCAGTCATTGAGAGCCTTGAGGGTTCAGGATTAGGCTTTCGTGTGGCCGTCTTCTGAATTCCGAGGTGTGCAAGTGAAGTCGAAGCTTGGCCATCGATCCACTTCCAAGTTTCGCTTTGAATTGACGAATGCCAGCGCTGATTCTTGGGCTTCGGTTCATGTCTATCGCAAGTATGAGCAGAGAAAGAGATTAGCATTATGCACGCAGTGAGGCGTGCATGTAGACCCAGAGCCAGCTTACATGTGCATGTATGCATGCATGTATGTATGTACGCATGTCTTCTATCTGCGTGTACGAATGCGTGATAGTAGTTATCATGCATTCTGTTATGTAGGTATGGAGGTGTATAGTCAAGCAGCATGCACAAGTACTTGTACATGTGCATCTATGCATGGCATGTTGAGATATGTCTGTGTTTGTGTGTGTGAGTATGTATGTGATTGTGCGCCAGCGAGCGAGTGTGTGTGTGTGTGTGTGTCTGTGTGTCTGTGTCTGTGTGTCTGTGTGTGTGTGTGTTTTCGTGTATATGAGTCTATATAGGTATGCGGAAAGGATATGCATGCACCCATACATACACATGTCGCTTTCGTTCCGGAAGCAGTCCCTAATGCTGTCGAGCCACAGTCGTTCGACGATCCCAGACCCTGGGCTTCGCACAAGCTTGATTCTTGAACCACAACAAGGGCGAAGAAGGCTGACTACCACATGCAGCAAGTATGAGTTCCCAAAGGAGTATAGCGGCGCAGAGCTGCTGCTGTTGTTCGACTACAGAACCTACGAGTGACATGGCTCTCTGGTGGCACTGCCACCGAAAAGAGTGACAGCAATAGGGATCATACAAATTAGTACTAGCAAAGTCGTTAACAGAGATGGACAGCAAAGAAACAAGTCAGCGCAATGCTCTGTAATGCCCGCTGCTCCTGACGTCTTCAGATCAAGCATCCAATCTAGTGGGGAGTGTATGCTTTTAAGTCCGCATCCTAAGTTGAGATCAGCCGAGGACTGAGGAAAACGACCACGAAAACGAAAAGAACCGAACACGGGTTGGTTCTTCTTATCGCCACCGATACCACCACCACCACCACCACCACCACCACCACCACCACCACCACCACCAAAGCAACAGTGGCGAAAACGACAAAAACGACGACGACGACATACTGCATAGTACTACTGCTGCTGCTGCTGCTACTACTACTACTACTACTGCTACGACGTCGCACTGCTGCTTCTCCCATCGCCCCGTTTTGCAGCTGACCGGTTCACACCCGGCATGGAACCCATACACATCACAAGAACAAAGTGACCTCGGTCTTCGCCCAACCATTCTTTCTAGCTCCGCCTCGCTTACGGCCAAGGGCTTTAAAACTGACCGTTGGCGCATGCTAGTGCTCTGTTTCGAGCCCCCGCAATTTAAAATGTCTCGCCTTGGAAGCCCCAATTACCAACTCACCTTGTTCCAGCATGCCGTGCCGCTCTGAGTGGGGAAGGTCGCTGCATGTCGGTGACTCCATGCCTGGACTCATCAATATTGGAGTTTCCGAATATTGGGGACCCTAACGTATACCCTAAATATTCGAATGCTTATGACCAGGACACCAAAAATAAGTCACCCTAATTGTCGGAAACTCCCAGAAGTCCCAAACCCTCAGAGCCAGATGCCAAGCGCTGAGCACTGAAACACTAGCAACAAACCTTGGGCCACGAGTCCCACCGTGCAAGCCCTAAATGGGAGTTTCAGAAAATTAGGGGTACCTAGATTGGGGTCCTTATAAAGAAGGATCCTACTATTTTCAGTGTACTCTATTAGGGTCAACCATTTTCGAAAACTAAATGACAACAACCCCATACAACCCCACGAAACCACCATCTGAACTCTAAACCCATAGCAAGTGAAAACCGTCAACCCATAAACACCATCTCCAACCTAAACACTAAACCCTAAGCCCTACACCCTTAAACCCTAGAACTTTGAACCCTAGACCCTTGAACCCCTAAAGCCGTAAACCCTTAAACCCATCAACTCCAAAACCCTCGACCGCTAAACCCCCTGTAGAACCCTTTGAGGAACCCTGTAACAGGATCCCCTCAAAGCAACCCTGAACACTAAACCCTCAACCCCTAAACCCCTTCTAGAACCCTCCAAGAAACCCTATAACGGGATCCCTTACCTGAAAGGGATCCCTCAAAGCAATCCTAAACCGCCCTGAACCCCTACTCTAGGGGCCTTGATAGTTAAGGTTAGGGTTTTGGGGCCCATGATTGTATACTTATAATAATGGCCCGTAACGACCGCCACCCAACAAAAAGTGTAGGTAATTTTTTCGGCCCAAATACTAAAATCGGATAAACTCGGAGAGGCTTCTACTGAACCCTTGGTGCTCTTCATCTCAGCGGCACTTCCTTTCCTTTCGAACGGCTTGGATCATGTCTTCGTGGCTCCTCAGGCTGTGTAAGACTATAGTGGCCTTAACAGGTAGAATGAGGCTTGGGGTGTACATTATAGTAAACTGTTACGAAACAAATATGACATGTACTACCCCCAAGAAGGAATAAAAAGGGATGCAAGAACCAATTACATCGATCCCTACAGCTCCAGACTCTGCAATCCGGTTCCTCGCCTCTACACGAACCCGAAAAGTAACCCTCATAAATCGTTCCTTGAAGCTGCTGGCCCAAAGCCTGCGATGTAGAGTTGCAGAACATATCGGACCCTCAGATGACCTGAACCACGAGGACCCTCAGTATATGGAGATAGTAGCCCAACCGGCAAAAGGCCAGGACCTTGTTACTTGGAAAATTCAAAGACCCCAAGCCCAAGACCCTCAGCCTCAGCTCCCACCCCTCAAACCCTGAAGCCTTATTGTCAAAAGACCCGAGATTGGGCTTTGTTGAAGGACTGTATTGCTAAATTACGGTAAT
Source organism: Symbiodinium sp. CCMP2592 (assembly GCA_905221615.1). Lineage (NCBI taxonomy): Eukaryota > Dinophyceae > Suessiales > Symbiodiniaceae > Symbiodinium > Symbiodinium sp. CCMP2592. Next base: position 193,537 of record CAJNDT010000044.1, on the reverse strand, counting down.
CATGATAGTTGCTGTGTATAGAAAAACAACAGCCCAAATGGGATTTTCCGACAATAGGGGACCCTAATATAGTACCCTAAATAGTAGGACCCTTATTATAAGGACCCCCAAAAGAAGGTACCCCTATTTTCGGAAACTTCCAAATAGAATTTGCATGTAGAGACCTGGTGAAGCCCTTCAGCGGATGCTACCAGGGAGCGGAAGAAACTCTGCGTCACCTTGGGAAGATTGAAACGCGATCAACAGCTTATGTCAAGATACAGCTCTTGTCTGAAGACCTTCAAGTTTAGGATGATGTTCCGGGGTGTTCAAGTTATGTAGGCCTTCTAGGTTGCCGGGGTTAGATCTTAGAAAGATCTTTTAGGTTCGGGTTGCGGCTGAAGCATCTGATGGTGCCACGCAGGTTCAGGCCAATGTGTGCCATGAAGCTGCCCCAAGACGGCTTAAAAGCGACCAGGAAAACTATCAAGCTGAAGGAGCTAGAGACCGTTCTTAAAGTGATCCCCAACCTTCTGCTTACTGCCTTTCCAGAGAACATGTATTAAGGTCTTTACCTCTGTCAGGTGCAGAGGACCCTGCATAGATTCAACCATCCGAGGTACTTAAGGTGATTACATCGGGATGAGTTTCAAAACTGCCAGCACTGCAGCAGAACATTCGGCCCTCTTCGTTTCCGGATACGTACTTACAAGACATACGTACATACTTCCCTGCAGACAGACAGGCGGCCAGGCAGACAAACAAACAATCATCCAACATACATGCCTAACCTTCATACTTGACATACAGAACGTGCATTGCATTACATTAGAATAGCTAATACATCCATCCATCCATCCATCCCTCCGTCCATCCATCCTTCCAGACACACCCACACATACGTACCCAGGTACCTGCATACCCCAAAACTATATTGGCAAAGTGGTACTACTTGGAGACCCAGACATTGGGGGGAAACGGAGAAACCAAAGGGAACCGTAAAGACCAGATCCCCCTTTTAGCTGGAGATTGTGGTGGCTCAGCGGCTCTTCACCCAACCTACGCTTTAGCGCATATAATCCAGCACTTCAGGGGTGATGGTCAACCATCAGACCCAAACCCTTCTGCTGCCAGGCAGCGGGAGATCACGCCAAAGGTTGCCATTAGGCAGATGCTGTGCAAGTCTACTGCTCTTCGTTCACAAACCAAACAACAGTCCCGGCACTCACTGTATCATCAACGGTGATACTCCAAGATTCTGGTTCCCAAAATCCTTATCCGTTGCACATCTTACCACCGAGTGCCTGCCTGGGCCGACAGACAGCGAAAAGATCACAGCTTGCGCGCTGCCGCCCCATGCCGTAACAGTCTAGAAGAAGGGCACTGTTAAGGGCCCTATGCATCTATCTTTGCGTTTTAACTGTCAGTGAATATATGCGAGTCCCAGCAGCCATGCAGCCTTACTATAGGGGCCTTAATAAGTATAATAGGGTTTGGGAGCCCTTTGTAATCTGCTAATAATAGAGAACCCCCCCAAAAAAACATAGTTTAGGTAAATATTAAAGGCCCCTCTCCAGTATCTGCGGGGGGAAACTCAAACTCGGGAGTCCCTCTTGCGGGACTCAAAGATGCAACTGCTTTCTGAAATGCCTACCCAGAGAGCCCAAGAATTACTCCTTAATCAGGCAGTATAGCCCAAATCATATATATATATATATGAGTCCCCCTATAATTTAAGGTCTATTCCTTCATTCAGGGGTATTGGGCTCTCTGGGTATGTGAGGGAGGATTCGAGGTTTGGGAGGGTCTACTTGGAGGGTCTTTAGGGGACTTAGTAAGTAGGTAGTACGTAGGCTTGTAAGTACCCTAAAAGGGACCCTAATTGGGGTTATGGTACTTACAAGTCCCTAAAATAACCAGTTGCTAAGTCCCCCGACCCTCCAAGTAGGGAGCTGGCTTAGGCGTGGGCCTGGCGCTGAAAAAAAGATCCAAACCCACCAGCATCACTGGAGGATTTCGGAGGTGTTCGGTAGGGTACGGTAGGGTAGGGAGGTGTTCCCGAGGTGTTCCGAGTTTGGATATGGATGAGTTGAAAAAATAAGGTAAGGAATAGAAATGATGTGACCTTCACCCTAAACACCAAGCACTACAGCCCTTAACTGCCGTCATCTCTAATCGCGCGCAACATGAATCCCGAAGCGTATCAACCACAAGCTCTAGAACCCTACGCCCCGAACCCAGGTAGAATAGAATGCTCAACCACAAAATCTCAACACTGGCCACAAATAACCTCAATCGTAAAGAAATTGAAAGCCCTTCGTGGTCTTGGCCATCCACGCAATCGCTTTGAGGCGTCCTTGATGACCCAGTCCTGATTCGACAAACTCGCGGGGAAAGGGTGAGGCTTCAACAGTTTAGGGCTTGGGGTTTAGGGTTTCGGAGTATAGAGGTCGGGTTTCAGGGTTTAGTATCATACCACCGCTTTAAGGTGTGTGAGGGGTGAAGCAGCATGCTGCGCAAGTATGGCTGGCATGTTTTGAACACATTTGCCCCGTACCATAAAACTTGACTAGAAAGCTTTGTGAGCTGGGCAACAACGGGCCATAAACCCTAAATCTTAAAACCTCCATCCATCAATGTCTAAGGCCCTATAAACCCTAAACCCCTAAACCCTAGTCTAAGGCGTCGTCGTTGTTGTTTCTGCGTCGGGCTTAGTGTCTCGGAGACTCCCAGCGTTTTGGCGACACTTAGCAGGCTTGTCTCGGTACCCAAACTGAGCTTGAAGCACCTTCCAAAATCAGGCTTAAATCCTAGACTTCTAAAGTTCAAAGACCGCTTGGAACACCTAGTAGGCCCCTCGTAACACGCCCTTGACGAAGGAGCCCTTGAAGCCCTAACAGCCTTGAGTTTAGAACCCTAAACCCTCAACCCTAAACCCTATACGCGATATTTGTGCAAAGCCTCGTCTCGAGGCCGACCCTTGGACGCAAGGAAAAGGGCACTGCATTAAAAAAAAACCTATACGCCCCTAAACCCTGCAGGTCTTGGGATTAGGTACCGGTGCTTTGAGGGGCTCCCGGGTTCAAGACCGTGGGCATTGTTTGGCAACCTTCACTTAACCACCCTACGAACCAAGACTCCCAACTTTTACACACCCAAACCTGGAAACAAAACGCTAAAGACTGCGCCTGAAACCGCAAACCTCAGCCCTATACCCACAACACTGTAAGCTTCGCGCCACACGGCGAGTTGCCAGATTCTCCACTTCTAGAATCGCACTGCGGATCCGAGTGTTCTCCTGGCTTGAGTGAGTTGGCTGTCAACGTCTCAAGAGCTCAGAGTCCAGGGTTCAGGGTTTAGAAGTTCAGGGGTTTACCTGCGACATCCCAAGCGCGTATCTCTCTTCGTTCAGGTATTTCAAGCTTAACAAAGTCATACAGGAAGCAATCTAACACAAACGGTCACAAGTGCGGTGGGAGCAGCACCAACCACCCCGAAACAGTAAGGATTCCCTGCCTGGAGCAGATTACTTGACAAAGCATTCTCTGTCTCTCCAACGTCATCAGCCATGGAGGCAGGGAAAGGCCCAAATCCTAAAATGTTGCGGCCGCCGACAGCCTGCGCAACCTACCCGTTTCCCCAGCTCCTAGCAAAAATTTTACCTCTAGTATTGCTCACAACTAACTGGCCCAAAACGCAAGGAAATAAAAGTTGAAACTTTCAGAACCGACCACCTTCTAAGAACCCCCCAAAATTGAAAAGTTGAGTTTACAGCCCATAAGTTCATGGCTATACCCTAAGCCCTAATATAAACCTTAAACCCATAGTTCCTGACAATAAACGAAACCCGACAACCACAGTGCAATGCAAACTTCAAGACCGAAAGCATGCGTCGCCCAGTTTTCTTGAAGTACCTCTGGTCTCCATTGTAGTTCCCCTTTAGGATCCTATAATAGAAATTTTTGTTAACCAAACAAAGGAACTACAATGGAGACTTGAGGTAAATACAAAGCCCTTTCATCAGACCTGCTTACCTAGGAGTCCATGTACCTTCGCTGTATCTGCTTGCGTCTCAAAGAGGGGCTCCTGATGTTTAGTCATAACTTCAGGGCCAAATTATATACATCAAGGTACATGGGTAGTTGTCAAAATTAGGGTCCCTTCTTGGGTCCCTAGTATCATACGGCACCTAGTATTTAGGGTACCCAAAAAAGGGACCCTAACTTTGACAACTACCCACATGGGCCTTCTGCAGCTCCGAAGAAAATCCTGTAAGCCCCAACCAGGACCCTCCTTGTACCCTCAAACAGGGGTATATGGTCCCAAATAAGGGGCATTCAGGGTCTCAGAGAGGGTAGACGGAGGGTCTAGGAACCCTAAACCCTAAACCGAACCCCAAATCTTAAACCCTAAACCCCTGAAACCCTAAACCCTGAGAAAACGGAAGAGAAACCCTCTCTCTCACGCTTGAAGGAACCTTTGAGTCGCTCGGAAGCATGGATTCCGATCGTCCCTGGCCTCGTCCAGCCCGTCCAAGCGCCCCGTCCTCAGTGCAGCTATGGGCTTAGGGCATGGTGACACACATAAACGACCACGAAGGACAGTGTACGGGGGTACCAGCTGACAGAACATGTTGACAAGAACACACATATAAACGTGTGGATAGCGTACACAAATGCAACAGATGCCATCGCATGGAAATTCCACAACCCTCACCCTTAGAAGAAATCAACCATTTCTGAGATAAAGATTCATCCTCAAACTGTACTGGGGACCTACTTGTCGGGTATCATGGGGAACTAAAGGTTAACCTTCTTGGTTATGTAGGGATTATATAGGGACCATACTACCCAAAAAAGGTTAAAGGTTGCCTACTCTACTACTAGGATTAGAAAGGGCTAAAACAAAAAAATGCCGGCCCTTCTCTCGCTAAGCTCCGGGCGCTTCATCCTTGAAGTCGGTGAGGCTCTTGTTGGAGGAATGGCCTTCGTAGGGTTGATGATATAAATCCTGCATTACTTATTACTATGATAAGGAACATACCATAATTCCCATAGTTTAGGGTCCTTCAGGTAGTGCAGGATTTATATCATCAACAGTAGGGTTTAGGGTTTAGTTAGGGATTGATTGGGGTTTAGGGGTTTAGGGTATAGGGATTTTGGATTCGGGTTTAGGATTCCGGGGCTGAGGTCGTTCAAGGTTCGTGCATGTTTGTTGAACGCCCCTTTTCTCCGCATACGATCTGTTCGTGCGGTTTAGGGTTCAGACCATGGGGTAAGATCCCGCATTGGTCAATCGCGTCTGCTGCCAGAATCCTCGAAGGGGTTCGTGTTAGTACTGATATGGCAAAGGCACATTATCAGGACAACCGCCAGCAGCGTGTCGTGCCAGGATGTACTGTGACACCGAACCCTGTGAAAGAAGTCTGCTAGCCGCTAGCCTTTCAATGTGACACACGAGGCTACGACGGGTGGTACTGTTGATGATATAAATCCTGCACTACCTTAAGGACCCTAAACTATTATGGGAATTGTGGAATATTCCTTATTATGGGTAATGCAGGATTTATGTCATCAACCGTAGTAGCCGTAGTATGAACCAGCAAAACCAGTCTTAGCGAACTCCGGCATGATGATATATTATGATAATAGCGAATGCTTCGCGACAAGCCAGCCATGGCACTGGTGAAACCAGTCATTCGTTCTTCCACAGTACGGTGGGGGGGTTTGCACTCCGGGGTTTAGAATTTGGGGGGCGCAGTTCTTGAAACTCATCCAAAAGCCCTACTCGAAGAGCTAGACCACCCAAAAGGAAGCCAAAGACTCACCAAAAAACAAGCACTTGAGAGTTTCCGAAAATCGGGGACCCTAGTACAATACCCTAAATAGTAGGATCCTTATTACAAGGACCGCAAAATAAGGTACCCCTGTTTTGAAACGCCCACTTCAAGGCGAGGGCTCCGGGCTTGACAGCTCAAAGTCTGCAATTTGAGGCTGGAGGTTACGATTTGGGTGGTTGTCAAAATTGAGGTCCCTTTTGGGGGGTCCTTAATATAATACGGCACCTATTATTTAGGGTACCCAGAAAGGACCATAATTTTGACAACCACCCATTTAGGGTTTCGGGTTTAGAAGCCGAAAAGTTGGAAACCCAATAGCCTCAAAATCCTTAAGAGACATGCATAGGCAATCCCAGCACTATTTGGCCTTAATCCGGTTTCCAACTTTATGGGATTTGGGTGGTTGTCAAAATTAGGGCCCCTTTTTGGGTACCCTAAATATTAGGTGCCGTATTATAATAATGACTCCAAGAGGGAGGGGACCATAATTTTGACAACCACCCATTTAGGGTTTCGGGTTCCAGGGCTCAAGTCCCTCAAATTACCAGGCCGACCCCGAACCTTTAGCCCTAAACCCTAACTAGACCCAAGAGTAACCTAGGAATAAAAAGGGTGCCCTTTTTGGTTTAAAGGGGCTCATAAGGGAACCTGAACCCTCAAAAAAGGGAATAAGGGCCTACTCTGGGTCCTAGCTAAACCCAGACCCTGAAACCCTAAACCCTCAAAGAAACAGGCATGCATGAAGTACACAAACCCCTGGTCTCAAGCTGAAACAGACCAAGGCCCGCACCCCTACTGAACATCAAAGCCTCAAGCTAGTAAAGGTCACAGACAATGAGACCTAATGTCCTTACCCCTTCTGGATCCCGCATGATTAATACGTAGGACAGGAACCCTTCAAACATCCCTGGAAACCCCAGACTTCTAACACCCTAAAAGACCCTGCACATGATAAACAAAAAACTGTATGAACCCCGTATATGCCCTTCAGAAACCCACAACTATCACACCCTACAAGACCCTTACAAAACACCATGCAGCCTCTGTGAAGTTCGGGGCAAAACCGTGAAAGAACAAACAAAAACTGCATCTCACCCTCAGGGTTCAAAAGTCATCGAACCCTAAACCCTAAACCCTAATCCCAAGGCCCGCACGGAGTCCCTCTGTCGCTTCGGTTGAGGTTTCTTTGAGCTCCTCGAAGGCAGAACCGTGGCAAAACGATTTAGGGTTTTAGGGGTTTAGGGTTTAGGGGTTTAGGGTTTAGGGTGTAGGGATTTAGGCTTTAGGGTTCAGGGGTTTAGGGTTTAGGGGTTTAGTGGTTTGGGGATTTAGGGTTTAGGTGTCTAGGGTTTAGGGCTGAGGGCGTCCGGGGTCTTCGGGCTCAATGCTGTTGCAGGGGGACTAAAGAAATGCCAATACCATCTTGAGGACACCTGATTATAAGTATGCCATGGTGTACCCCAAGACCCCGTTCTACCAATTCAGGCCCCTAAATTGCAACACCCTTAAACAGGGCAGCTAGTAAAGACCTTGCATATGGAGCTACAGTGAGTCAGGACAGCTTGCTTGAGCAAGAGATCCCATGATTTCAGCCTGGCCGAAACCACCAAAGCCCCAGCGAAATATGCAACCTTTTTAAACAGGATTCTCAATCACCGCTGTATGATAGATAACGTGTGAATATACTATGTATGTCTATATATATATATACACATGTGTGTATATATATATATATATATATATAGGTATCTACTCTGACTACAGGATGTATACCATATTCTTTCATCCTCAAGAACCCACACCATGCCAGGACACATAAAATACTGAAACGGGCTTCCGAAACGCTTCCTGTATGGAGAGTCATATGACCCATGTCTGAGCTCTCTAGTTGACATGGAATGTTCTAGATTTCCTTCAAGTCAAGGCCCTAAATCCTAAACCCTAAAGGCACTTAGCTATATGGAGGGGCTTGATGTAGAAGAACCGGACGAGAACACGAAAGCACCTGAAGCAGCTCGTCCAGACGCTGAATCTTGAGCCTTGCCGGTGGGTTCTTAAGACTTTAGGGGGTTTAGGGTATGGGCATACCTAGACCTCTCAACTACCCACTGTTAAACCTTAGATACCCACTCTTAAGGACCATAAGGGCTCTATCAACGGGCACTTGGGGGGTCTTGGTAGAACAGGTTCTTCGTAATGGGTGTTGGAGAGTTCGGGCTTTGGGGTCCCACGGTGCCTCGGGTTGTAGGGCTGGGGGTTTAAACATGCATTTGGAGTTTTAGGGCGCGGGCTTTCAAGGACGAAGATAAGGGCCTTAATGATAAGAATAAGGTTTGGGTGCATATGGCATACTATTTATTGAGGCCCCATATACCCTATATTAGGTTTCGGACCTGGGTCCGCTATAAGCAATCTCGTGCCAGCGCGGTGCTCTTCGGAAGACCACCATTCGAAGATAGGCTTTATATCGATAGCAAGGCAGGGAAAGTAAGTAACGAATTTTAGGGAATCGTAGTTTGCAGTTTGATCATGCTTCCGATTGGGCTCAAGCGTCAAAGATTGTTCAAAAGGATCGGGTGAACTACTGATCCGCTGGTACACTGGACACTCACAGGCAGAGAAAGTCATGAGCCTATAGTCGGATCTGTCATTTTGGGTGATGTTAGAGGTTTTTTTTTTTGTGAGGGCTCTTTTCCGACTGCAGGACAGCTAGAATTCCTTACCAGGATGAGCCAGGTTGTTGGAGGTTTGGGGCTGAGGGGTATTCGGGGTGTCGGTTATTGGGATGGAACAGTCTAGTGATTCTAAAGGGAACTCCAGAAAGTTGGAATATGGCTTCAGGGTAGGATACCCTAGAATTTACCATAAAGGGTTTAGGATAATAATATTCCAACTTCCTGGCTTTTACTTTATTGGGATGGAACATTCTAGTGATTCTAGTGGGGCAAGAACGGAAAACCTTGTTTGCCGAAGCTTCTGTGTTTCTTTTGGAGGTTCTGGGGTAGTTACAAACTCGGGTTGCAAGTGCCCCAAGAAAAGTTCTCATTGAAGAGCTATTACCCTCGCATAGTCGTACAAGTTGAATGTGTGCGTCTTCGATGCAGCTGTGCAGTTGCTTGTAAGCAGCTGAGACGGCGACAACCTCCTTGAACTCTATATCCAGGAGCCCCACTAATTGACCTAGGGTTTGGGGGCTATAACTTTGGGAGCCCCCTAGTATGATTTCGCACGGACTCTTTGATTCAGGGCCCCAAAGGTTTCGCCAGTGCGGGGCTATCTACGCCGCCAGCTGCACCTTGCTGAAAGGCTCAGTGACATGCCACCTCAACCCCTAAACCCTAGATCCTAAAACCCTAAACCCTAAACCCCTGAAACCCTAAACGCTATACCCTTAACCCTAAACCCTGCACCCTAAACCAACCAACGCCCTTCCGAGTTTCAAGCGCTTAAGCGCGTTGACGGCTCTTAGATTTTATCCAAGGGCAAAAGGAGGGACCCTTAATAAGGACCCCTAGGTATATACCCTTAATTTTGCTATTATAAACCCATTATATAGCCCCCATTGTAGGGTAGGGGTCCCCATTAAGGGTCCCTCCTTTTCCCCTTTGATTTTAGTCTCGGATCTTTGGCTCTAGGTTTGAGGGCTTAGAGTGTAGAGTCGCAAGGTTTAGGGGTACTACAGGGGCCTAGATAATTACCTATACTGTTTGTTTTGGGGGGGGTCCTTATTAAAACTACGGCATAATATACCCCAAAACCCTATTCTAACTATTAAGGCCCCTATATTACTGGAAACTATTAAGGCCCCTATATTACTGGAAACCAAAAGCATGGCAGTCCCGCCAGATCTCACTTTCGGAGCGATTCGTCCGTTCATCACGGTCCTGGCTTGGAGTGGGTGGAGTTGCTTTGCTCCCCTTGTTGCGTTCCAGAAAATGACAGCAACCAAGCATGCAATACAAGGCACTTAATTCGACATACGCGCACACATACAGCATGCGGGCAGGTCAAACGTACATAATGATTATACCTGTCGGTCCGTCCGTCCATCCGCCCGTCGGTGTGTCTATGTCGGTCTGCATGCATGCATTTGTAAGTATGTACAAACAAATCGACCAACAACTACATGAATCTATATGGGACCTTCCGAAAATGGGGGACCCTCATACAGTATTTTTAATAGTAGGATCCTCATTACAAGGGCTCCAAAATAATGTACCCCTGATTTTCGGGAAATGCCCATAGTAGGGTCCTAAGTCTTCAAGTCTTCTGCATCTCAACCCTAAACCCTAGACCCTGAATCCTAAACCCTAAACCCTAAATCCTAAACCCTGAACCCCTAAATCCCCAAGTTTTCAATATCCACGGCTAGTCGGTCCTTCTGGTCCCGCTGCTTGGCATCATTGTCGTCCTTTGAGCAGAGGCTCTGTTGGGGGTCTAGGGTTTAGTGGTTTAGGGTGTAGGCGTTTAGGGTTTAGGGTCCAGAGGGTTTAGGGTTTAAGGGGGGTTAGGGTTTAGGGTTTATGGTCACGCGTTTGGGCGTTTAGGGCATAGGGTCCAGAGGGTTTAAGGTTTAGGGGGGTTAAGGGTTTAGGGTCACGGGATTAGGAGTCAAGGGAGTTGGGGCTTCACTTAGAGGGTCGGGGGACTTAGTAACTGGTTGTTTCAGGGACTTATAAGTACCATAACCCCAATGAAGGTCTTTTTTAGGGTACTTATAAGTCTACTTACTACCTACTTACTAAGTCACCCGACCCTCCAAGCACGGTTGGTGGATCAGCTGAGGATCTTAGGTCAAAAGAAACCAGCAAGGTTCCGCAAGGAGCAACTCCTGGGAAACCCTAAACTTGAAAACCTTAAACCCATAATTCCAGAACCTCAAGCCATAGACCCACAAGGGGAGTTCTCTAAATCAGGGTCCCCTTGTTGAATTCTTAGACCACCAAAATCGCACGGCACCATGGAATTTGAAGGGTCTTAGAGGGAGAGTAATTCAGAGAACTGCCCACAAGCACCTGGACAATGGAACCAAAGTGTGCTTTAATATGGGGTCTCGGGATCATGAGCTGTCCAAGTTTGAGGATTCAATCATTCGGATCAAGCATCTAGACCTAAGAGTAACCTAGGAAGAAAAAGGGTGCCCTTTTTGGTTTAAACGGGGTTTATAAGGGAACCTCAACCCTAAAAAAAGGGAACAAGGGCCTACTCTGGGTCCTAGGCATGTCTTCTCGCCCAGAGAAGCCCCCCCCCCCCTCGCGAACATCGACATGTCGGCAGGTCCTGCAAAGTCTTGTCGACTAAGGCCTTCATGTCACCAAGCTTTTTGTCAACCTGGTTCAGGGTTTAGGGTTTAGGGTTTTGGGTTTAGGGTTCAGGGTTTGGCGTGTGAGGCTTTGGGGTTGAGGGTGCATGTCGGCAAAACAGAAGGTCTTTTCGGTCGGGGCCAAAGAATCCAAGCTGGATGAATTTCTGGGGATTGGGCGACATGAAAGGCTGCTTTGCAGGGGCTGTTTTTCAGGGTTCAGCTTCCAAAGACGCATCCTGCCGATTAGCCCTAAACCCTAACACTAAGGCTTAGCGGGCATACCCCGAAGGCCATTACTTTCAAAACATACAGCTGGGTTGGCCTTTAAACACCTGAGAAATATTTATATATAGGGTCCCTTATAAACCCAAATAAGGAAAATAAAAAATGTCCCCAAATCCAACCTAGTTACTTTCAAAAAAAACAGTCTTCGCGAGAAAGTCCTGGGCTTGGGGGCTTGAGATGCACCGGTTTTGGGATTATAGGGTTTAGGGTTCAGGGATTATAGGGTTTAGGGATTATAGGGTTTAGGGATTATAGGGTTTAGGGTTTAGGGCTTGGGCACCCAAAGGCTCCGAAAGGGGTCATGGGCCTTCTGGGCGAGGGTTTGGGCTTTGGGGGTTCAGGTTTGGGATCTCACTACGAGGGTCCGGGAGCCTTGGGGCAAAGCCTAAAACTTGCATATGAGCCTGTCCAAACGATCTTCAGTGCAGAGGCCATCAACCTAAGCCCCAAACCAAACAGAAGGACTTCCCTCCTGCAATCCCCCAAAGAGGGTCTTAGCTGTCAATAAGGGTTTAGGGTTTTTTTAATAGGGGCCTTCAGAATTAGAATTGGGTTTTGGGGCCCAGTATGCTATAGTTATAGTCGGTTATGTCGGAAACTAGTATAAAGGCGGCTATATTAGGGTGTAGGGTTCAATCCGGGTCGCCCGCTACTACACAGGTCCTGCCTCTTGCGCTGCTGCGGACATTGCGTCATCGAGGTCCTGTTTTCGTGTGTAATATAGGGTTTAGGGCTCAAAGGGTTTAGGGGTTTAGGGTGTAGGGTTCAAGGGTTCGCTTATAGCTGAAACGGGTTTGGGGTTTTTTTGTGTAGGGTTTTAGGGTTCGTTTACAGCTGAAAGGATGTGAGCATCCAGAGATACAACCCCGACGACCCTCCGACAACAACCCCGAGGATGCTGTGCATAGCCCACAGACTCGCAGAAGCAGACCGACAAATGGGTGGTTGTCAAAATTTGCTCCCTTTTTGGGTCCCCTATTATAGTACGGCACCTATTATTTAGGGTGCCAAAAAGGGACCCTAATTTTGACAACCACCCAAATCTACAACTTCAAGTCCATGAGATACAGCGCCTGAGCCTTCTAACACCTTGATTCCCAAGATATGCTTCCCGCTACAGCTAGGGATTCATAGCTACGGCCTAGGCACTATGACACTAAAACCGACAACCCTTGACACATGTAGTGGAAACAGACTTAACCCGAAATGCTGCGGAAATCGCCGAATCCTACAGTGGTCCGCTTGAGTCCTGTCGTCCCGGAGCCTTATTGATAAACCTCTCCACAAGTCGCGGGCCCTAAGCACAAAAGGATGACAGACCTTAAACCCTAACCCGATCACCGGCGACAGCTTCCAATCCAAATCCGAACACCGAAGCCTAAACCACTGACCAGAAACCCTGAAAAAGGAAGCCTCCACCCAACAACCCTACAACTTTACAGCTCCCCGCCTCAAAATCATGGAAGCTCATAGCTTGACACCCAGAAATTCCCGAAAAAAGAGGAGACACAATAACAAGGAAGCCCCGAACCAACAAAAACCCTAAACCCTAAAACCTTGAACCCTAAAACCCTAAACCCTAAAACAAACCTAAAGATCCCTTAGAGGGGCCCTTAACCCCCAAAGACAGGACCGCCTTGCGCTGGTTGTCGAGGTTCGACTTGCCCTGCGACTCTCCAGTACTAGGATGCCCAGTACCACCATTATTCCCTTTTTGTGGTCCTAGGTTCCTTGTAAAGTTACCCAACACCAAAAAGGGAGCCCTTTTGATTCCTACTTCCAAACCCCGGAGTGAACAAATCGGGGTTTGGCCTTGAGGGTTTAGTTTAGGGTTTAGGGTTTGGGGGTTTGGGGTTTAGGGTTTACTTTAGGGTTTAGGGTTTGGGGTTTGGGGTTTAGGGTTTATTTTGGGGTTTCGGGTTTGGAGGTTTGGGGCGTATTTTAGGGTTTCCGGTTTTGGGGTGTGGGGTTTACGGTTTCTTTTAAGGTTTATATAGGGTCCGGGGGCCTGGGTTTTAGGATTTATTTTAGGGTTTAGGGTTGAGGGTTTAGGGATCCCTGGCAGAAGCCGTCCTGATACAGTATATACTTGGTCCCGCTGTACGGCGTCAGAATAAACGTTAACCTCTGCAAGTCACCTCTTGGTCACGCGGCGCGAATTTCCCAGAGCCGCAATACACGATGCGACCCCGCCGCCGCTCCCAATTGATGGACGTGCGACCATTTTTCTCCTGCTCGAAGTATCTCAGTAAAATATTGTCAAAGCTTAAACGTAGAGGGATACACACGAAGCACATGAGCAAAGAATAGTCGAGATGAACAACTGCATGCGAAGCTTCCCCGTTTCTCATGTTGCTGTCCTTGATGGAAGAGACACCGAAGCATTTCAACAGCTCACGGTTCGCCGCCGCTTCTCGGTGCGTCCGCTGTGCCCCATTGTTACCGTGGCCACCTGGACCGTAGTGACCAGCAGCTACAGCGATGTATTGGCACCTAAGACAAAACATGCTCAGCCGTTCGTGCTAGATTGTGCACCGCAATTCATCGCCGGCGCACTCCGCCGTACACAACGGTTGCATGCAATACTACAGCGGCCAGGATGCCGGATGTTAAAGCCAGCCCCGGCGAACCCCAAGCTAGTGAGGATCCAATCCTTCGGGCAGGACGCAGTCATTTACAAGTCGAGAAACTGCATCCATACGAACACAGTGCCGACGAAGTTCGGACTTGCAAGCGAGGACCTCAGGATACACCAGTTCCTGCGTCCGACGGCGTACCTGCGCACAATGTATAAATGCCTGCCGGTTCTGTAATGAATGCGTATAGACTCCTAGACAGGTCTCTCGCGGTCCGGTGCACCTGGAGAGAGTCCATGATAGTCACCAGGTTCGTTGTGAATGCCTGAGTGCGGGAGAGCTTCGATAAGATTGCAGTTCCAAGTCCACCTGATCTCATGCACACGGAATGTCGTAGCAAGCTTGGAACCCACTACAGGCAAAGCCAACCCAATGCAGCCACACACAAGCATGATTGAACCCTCACCCCGAAGCTTCCTTCGGTAAAGCTGCGTCCGACGGACGACAGTGAAGCGGGTTGCTGCTGACGAAACCAGCAACCAGACCCCCGTAGGTGAACAGACCCTCGACCATAACCTCAGCGCAAAAGCAGACGCACACTTGCCTGTAAGTGCGGCAAATCATTCCCCTCTGCAACTCACGAAAGTCTACAAATGCCGAGACCTCAATGGCACGGCGGAGGTCGAGTCGAGCGCATTTCGTGATGCGCTTCTCGTTGGGGTTTTCACCTCGTGTAATGGAAACCGACCAACAGGGACTACCAAGCCGTAGAAGACAATCGCCCGCCTACGAAGGCTCGCTTCACAGCAACGATGTCGTCGACTGCTTTGATAATGACCGGGCAGCAGATCTTGTCGCCCAAGTCCGGAAAGTCCTCATGCCATCTATTTGCCAGCCAACAACAATTTGCCTCACACTGGTACCTCCGATCCTGACCGCTCGCCCAAGCTAGCTAACCTCCCATAGCAAGATATCGGCGATGGCAGCTACTCATGTTCATTGTGTATGTACGCTCGAACGCTATGCAATCCTGGGAGCCGAGGTAAGCATCGGCAGCGGCCAGGCCGCGCGTCGGCTCGGCAACAACTCTGAAGTTAAGTACCTCCTTCTTCAGGAAGCTTTTGTATTGCTGGACCTTACCGCAGAAAACAGCGCCCCAACGAAACACATCCGGGAGTGCCCTTTCGCAACTACTGCTAGGATTGTCTCGGTCATGGTTCGAAGGTGTGCTGCAGCAGTATCTCATGCACGACCCTCATGCTAAGAGGATACCTGACTCATAAGGTCGTACATGCAAGTGCTCTCAACATGAGCCTCGGCTTTCGGAACCACCACGTACTTTTCGTTGTCAGGAACCATGTCCTGCAGACAAACCTTCAGGTGTGACTGCACAACCGCGTCACAAGGCAATAAAGACTGTACGAGCACGGGTGCTTCCAACACCGCTTGCAGACACGCTGATGCCAAATAACCCCAAGTCCTGCAACACCGACCCTGAGGTGAACTCACTGGCGGTGAAGCGGCCCTGCGAAGCTCAGCGACTGAATCGTTGGCACCACATGTCCTCTCAGACACTATCCTAATGAGGCCTTGGACACCACGATCACCGGCAGCGACACCAACTCCGGTACGACAGCCATGCCGACGGAGGCTACAGAAGCGAACTGAATCAGGCTGGTTCGAGCAATACAGCTCGACGGAAGGGTGCATGTGCCGCAATGTTACTCGACTTCGAGAAAGCCAGGAGACTAAAACTTCTGAAACACACTTACAAGATCGAAGCATGGTGCACGTATATGTGCGGGTGCTGAGAATGAACATGCCTGGACAGATATGCTGGGTGCGCGAGCCATTGATTACAACCCAGACAGTGCCGCAAGTCAATACGCCCCATGTGCATTGCCACGGCTTTCCAGTCCTGTGCAAGAGCATGCCATAACACAGGTATCTTTGCCAACTGTAGGATTTGCAACAGACGCTCAACAGGAGAGGCCATGATCAGCGGCAGGGCTGTCCGTGATAAGCCCTAGCTCCGGCCTCAGATGAACCTTTACTCAGGCTAGTAGGGGCTACAGCAGTGGTGACCGAAGCAGAAGTTGAGCGGGTTCAGTATTATCCGGGGAAGGTATCTGAGGACTCATTTGTGAGGTTCGCGGCAAGGAAACATGCTGGGCAACGCCAATGTCCATGCTGCTTTTCTTTGGCATCTTCGTACTGTAAACTTTGCATATTAGTAGACATATGTAAAACATGATGCGAACGCTCAGGCAGAGAAGAATGCAGCTTCTTTTGCCCGGCCGTGCTCACGACTCACGACAGCGGCGAGTCCAGGAGCGCGGGAAGGCTCCTGCAGAATGCGAGCGGCACCCTACACCGCACCGGCAGCACGACAAAGATTGTCTCCTCAGGGACGTTCGCCTGGACCTCGTGAGGGCTCTCTCCAGGTCCGGGCGGGCGAGACGACGCCACGAGGAAGGGCGATTCCTCTTGAGGTGCGACTTCACCACATGCTTGATGAAGCTCGCAACCTCGAACGCCACAGAGCACGGCCGGCGCCTGCAGAATCCAACAGGCGCACTGGCAAAACCGCAACGTGGGCCCACTTTCACAACACGCAAACATCCGACCTCCGATCGTGTGGGCGCACCAAAGTACCGGTGCGGGAACCCCTGTCAAGCCGAAGTAGATACTGTACAGGCACATGGACGCTGAGGGTGGCCGAAGATGTTGAAAACCTATTTTTCCGGCATCCGAAGCCTAGACCTAAGAGTAACCTAGGAATAAAAAGGGTGCCCTTTTTGGTTTAAAGGGGCTTATAAGGGAACCTGAACCCCCCAAAAAGGGAATAAGGGCCTACTCTGGGTCCTAGTTGATTAGTGCTTGGGATCTGAAGCTGGGCGCGTTTCTGCCCGGCGAGGCCAGGGTTGGGGGCTTCGGCGGGCCTGAAGTTCTAAGCTTGAGCTTTCAGATCTGCCTTTTGGATTCCATAGAAACTCTTAAAAAGGTATCAACTGGAGCTCCAGCAGCCCTAAACCCTAAATCCGTAAACCCTAAACCCCTAAACCCTAAACCCATCCTACACCCTAAGCCTATCAGCATGGGCTTCGAGCTCAGCCTGAAGCTTAGGTTTCGGCTCGTGGGTCGAACCGGAAACCTGCTCATAGCAACCCTGTAAGTACGTCTTATCCTAGGATACCCAGTAACCTAAGATTAAAAAGGCCTCTCTTTTTGGTATTGGGTATCTTTATAAGGAACCTAGGACTACAAAAAGGGAATAAGGGTACTACTGGGCATCCTAGAAGTACGTCTTATCGTGCCCCGGACCCCTCAACACAAACCCAACAGTAACATGAACTGAACCAACAAGTGTACAAACATGAACGAACCCCAGGAGGTTTTGAAGTGCAGACACCCCAGCGTCGTTGGATTCGGGAGATTGAGGATGGAACACATGGATTCACGAGGCATGGCTTCAGGGTTCAGGGCAAGCAAGTATTGGATAAACCCTGAACCCTAGAAGTTGGAACGTCATCCTTTGCGTATGGATTCTGGGCTTCCACCGGTCTGATACACCGATTATCCATGTGGGTGGTTCTCCAAATTAGGGTCCCTTTTTTATGAGTCTTGGGTCTTGGGGACCATGAAAAGGGACCCTAATTGAGAGAACCACCCATGTCGCAGCATATCGTGGGTTTAGAGTTGCAGGGCCTGGAGTTCAGGCTTCAAATCAAGACTCTAAACCCAAAACTTCATGAACCGCAAACTCAAGACTCTAGACCTTGAGCAGAAAATTCGAGGGCTCTTCTTTCCTGTAGAGCCCAACACTGTCATAAACCCGAACCCTAGCCTTGAAAAGAAACTTCGAATGTTCCCTCTTGTGTAAAGCCCAACAAATGCTCGCCCGGGCTCCTCCTGCGACTTCGCCTCCGTGAAATTCGTCATGTCCTCCGCAGAGGGAGCTTGTAAGATTCGGGGCAACCTTGTGTAAGGGATCCTTGTTGCCAGGTTCCTCATTATTGTGTTACAGTCTAACTTGAAGACGATACTCAACGCCCCAAGCCCAAATCATGACTTCAAAACGCAAACCCTGAACTCGCAACCTCTTTCACTTTTCGATCCCAGCTACGCATGCCAAGTCAGCTTCACATCTCGGCTTATAGGGCTTGGTGTTCTACTCTGAAAATGAAGGACCGATCCTCCATTGAGAGCACACGCAGGCAGTTTCTGACTTTTCGGCTCTGCTTTTACAGTATCTCTTTAGGGGCTTTGGGTGTAGGAGGGCATAACGAAGAAGCCCCTGCATGGAACGGAGCTCAGCCTAAGGTACTACATTAGCTTCATTAGCTGTAAATACCTAAGCAAGCAGCTTGCTTTCCCTTACTCTGTAAAGATACATTCAGGTCTGCACATCCCTGTGAAGCCTTACAATACCTCATGAAACACCCTCGTCTGTGCAAGTTCCGTAAACAAGAAAAGGCAGCAGTGTCCGTGCGGGCGGCAGTGAACTCTTTGTCGATGCGCTCGCAGAGTGCGGCCAACTCGTCTGCCAAGGCCTGCCTGAGTTGTTCATGCACACACTCACATGTGTATATATATATATATATATATACATATGTATATACACACACATACATACATACATACATACATACATACAAACATACATACGTACACACATGCACATACACAAACACATACACACGTACATACAACATACACCCACAAGCACACATAGACATACACATGCACATGAAAATTCACATACTTTTCCACATACGACATACGTAAACATACACACATACACACATGCGCATGAACATACACATACGCACACACAAACAAATCCACAGGTATACTTACATATATGCATACATACATACACACATACATACATGCACATAAACATACACACATACGCACAGACACATACACATGAAAACACACCCGCACACATACATACATACGTACACATGTACGTACGTACATGTATGTATGTATATCTGTCTGCAGTGTTGAGAGGCTGTGTGCTTTTTTCCCAAACACGAAATGGACCCCACAGTAGTAACACACAAACCCAAAACCGAAATACCCGGAAAACTCTGTAGAGACCGTTGAAGACGCCAAGTATAAACTGGTAAAACATCTGGTGCTACAATATGGCACAACAAGTTTGAATTAGGGGATGCTGGTACGAATTAACCCTAAACCCTAGACCTTAAACCCTAACTAAACCCATGAACCCCTAAAACCCTAAAACCCTAAGCCGCTATGTACACCCCTAAACCCGGTTAAAGCCCCAACTTGGCCTCACGTCCGTGTCCACTTGGCTCATGCGCTGGCCGAGGCTGCTCTCTGCCTAACACACAGGGATTCCTTACATAAGCTTAGTACTAGCAATATCAATACTAAAACAATTAATAGTATTGTTGTTTTTCTATTATTCATAACATTGATACGAATAATATTATTTATGATTTTGATAAAAAACTAATAAGATTAATTAATAACATTAATTCATAATATCAAGACGATAAACTAATGTTCATAATGACAGTCATGTCAATAATATTCCGAACACAAACCAGACGAACAATATTAACCATACTAAGAATTATCAATAATTTTGACAATACTAATAATGTTAAAAAACTGAAAATACCGAAAACATAAACTTAGTAAAACATGTATATATAAGTTAGGGTTCTGCAACGGGTTACGAAAAAGGTTCTAATCAAGAGGCTTTAAGGGTACCGGCCGTCGTGGAGCTTTACTCGGGCATCATATTGTTGTTTTTCTGCATGTAATGTGTAGACTGTAGGAAGCTGTGATTCGGATTAGGGTTTAGGGGCTGCTGCTGGTTTGCGGGCGTGAGCTGTGGTTCGACTGAAGGTCACATGAAATGGTGCGCAGCAAATGGAACCTCTTAGCTTGTTTAGGTCCTAGACATTCCGCAACTACCAGCATGAGAAATTCCAGCAGCTGCTCCACCCTCAACACAAACAGGCTCCTTCGACAGCTTGTCCTCGGTTCCGTTCAGCAGTCCCATCATGTCGTTCCGGAACTGGTTCATCCTGGAAACATGGATGCATGAAGAATACCTATATACTGTTTTGGGGGGGGGGTTCCTTGCTATAATTATAGTACAGTGGGCACCAGAACCCTATTCTAATTCTTAAGGCTCCTGTGTTAAACCCTCAAACGGGACACACACCTCACACGAAGCACTCAGAGCCTCCTCTTCCTTGGCATCCCGAGCTCACTTTCAAACCTGGAACCCGAAAACCCGGAAACTGCTGAATTCAATGAATTATTGCCCTTCAAAGGTTCTATAAGGCCTACTTGTCAGGTATCATGGGGAACTAAAGGTTAAGCCTTTTAGCTATGTAGGAATTATATAGGGGCTATACTAACCCAAAAAGACTACTTAGGGTATAGAGTTTGGTATCCGGGGCATAGGGCTTAAAACCTAAGCACAAAACCCCCAAAACAGCTAAGTCTCTGAACCCCTAAACCCCAAATCCTCATCTTGAAACCCAGAGAGAGCCTCAAGGCTTTCAGAAGCGGTCCTGTCGTCCGTGTACTTATTCGCATCACCCAAGGTCGT
Source organism: Symbiodinium sp. CCMP2592 (assembly GCA_905221615.1). Lineage (NCBI taxonomy): Eukaryota > Dinophyceae > Suessiales > Symbiodiniaceae > Symbiodinium > Symbiodinium sp. CCMP2592. The sequence goes on along the minus strand of CAJNDT010000044.1, from coordinate 172,949 downwards.
CTGAAAGCCATCCTTGCGGCAGATTGCAGGCTTAAGATAGGGGTCTGATCAGTTTGAATGGGGCTGGCAGGGCATATTATACTTTCTTTGGCTTCAACACTACAAGGGGGCCGATTACTATTTGCTGAGCATTGTCTGAAAACTGTTCAAATAGGCTGTGTAGTCTTAGGATTTGTATTTCCAAGGCTTCAGAGCTACGAAACCCTAAACCCTACGAATGACCATTGCTCTTCCGACTGCGGGTTGCCGGATGTGCGGCATTTGTCATGCCGTTGCTCAGGATCCTTAATGGTTAAGATACTTAACGAACCGTAGTCTACTTCGGGGCACTAGTTAGGGTCTTTGGCCTGTCGAAAAGCAGAGTTCACCATCCTTTGCCATGAAGTCTGCAACTTGCCTTTCATGCTTGAAGCCTAGGGGTTTACGGGTCTCTCTTAGACCAGAAAGAAAGGACCAAGATTATGGAAGGCATTTTACAGTATGAGGAACGTCAAACCAAAACAGGGGAAAAGAGTCGCTAAGATTGAACATGACTGAGGTTCAACATAGTTTAGGGCCTGCGCATTATCGAAAATCCACCTACCGGAAGCATCCCAAAACATCCGCCGAATCGAGTTCAGCTTTCAATCGCTTTCAATCAGAACAGTTGGAAAGTTATCAAAATTATGGCCCCTTTTTGGGCAACCTACACATTAGGTGCCGTACTATGATAAGGACCGAAAAAGGCACCCAGTTGGAAAGAAGCAGCTAGTCAGCCCACTGCGTCCTGCATGGCGCGGGCATTGTTGGCCACAGTGTCCGAGACCTGTGCTGGGGAAGAACGTGAGTATACCGATTAAGCCCTTCCTGAACCCCCCAAAGTGGGTAAAATGATGGCCCAATACCTCTAATTAACAGGCCATTATTCTACATACTTGGGGGGTCCAGGTTAATGTGAACAAAAGTTTCGAGACAAACCTCTGCCCCTGCTGGACCGGGACATGCTGCCTCCTTCTCTTTTTGGAGCATCTCGTAACGAATTGCCAAGCCCAGACACTCCAATATCCCTTAATTGAGGAATCTACCTTAAACTATAGCAGGATCCTTAATATGATTTAAGGTATATTCCTTAATTAAGGGATATTGGAGTCTTAGGATCCTTAATATGATTTAAGGTATATTCCTTAATTACGGGATATTGGAGTCTCTGGGAGAACTCGGGATCAGTGCACCACCGTCCCGCCTTGGTGAGCTCAGTCTTCAGGTTCGTCTCGGACTGCCTGGTGCAAGGCGCCAGGGAGAAGACTCATCTTGATTCAAAGGGGAAAAGGAGGGACCCTTAACAAGGACCCCTAGGTATATACCCTTAATATAGCTATGATATACCCATTGTATAGCTCATTATAGGGTAGGGGTCCCCGTTAAGGGTCCCTCCTTTTCCCCTTTGATTGATAGCTACTTTAGGGCTTAGGGTTTAGGGTTTAGGGCATCCTGAACCCAAAACTCTAAAGGGAACTCCAGAAAGTTGGAATATGGATTAATGGTAGGATCCCCTATAATTTACCCTAAAGGGGTTACGATAATGATATTCCAACTTTCTGGCTTTTACTGTAGCTACTGGTAATACCAGAGAACACATCTAGTTCATGGTTGGGGTAGGATTTAGAATGTACATGTTTATTCCTTATGGGGTTTAAGTACCCCAAAAAATGTAAAATGCTGCCCGACTATGACAAAGACATCATGCATCCGGTGGGTGATGACATGTAAGCCGAAGCCACAAAAGGTAGGCAACGCTAGTCCAAGCAGCTGCGTCAGCAGCAGGAGCAATGCTATCAGCTGTCAGCAATGCACGAGACATGGCAATGGCTTCAAACAAAGCACGCACAAAACTAGTGAGCCCAACCTTTTATCGCGACAACGGCAATAGCAAACCACAGGTTACTAAAACGAATGGTAGCGTAGCTGTAGTCCTGGTTTGCAGTCGTCGTCGCCGTCGCATCTTTCATCATCATCGTCATCATCATCATGAGCAGCAGCAGCAGCAGCAGCAGCAGCAGCTGCAGCTGCGGTCGTGGTGCTTGGGGTGGTAGCAGTAGCAGTAGCAGTAGCAGTAGCAGCAGCAGCAGCAGCAGCAGCAGGAGCAGGAGCAGGAGCAGGAGCAGGAGCAGGAGCAGGAGCAGGAGCAGGAGCAGGAGCAGGAGCAGGAGCAGCAGTAGCAGTAGCAGTAGCAGTAGCAGTAGCAGTAGCAGTAGTAGTAGTAGTAGTAGTAGTAGTAGTAGTAGTAGTAGTAGTAGTAGTAGTAGTAGTAGTAGTAGTAGTAATAGTAGTAGTAGTTGCAGTAAGAGCACTACTACACTTGTGTTCTCACCTGGCCCAAAGCACCCAAAACCCAAGCGCAAGACAAGGTTCCTTTTCATTGAAGAACAATCGAGTCCTAGAGCCCACGCACTTGGCACTCAGCCTAAACCCTAAACATTGGACCCTAAACCCTGAAACCCCAACCCTAAACTCCTAAACCCTAAACCCTGAACCCTACACCCTGAACCCCAAACCCTAAACCCTGAATCCCTAAACTGCCAAGGGTAGCCGAAGAGCTTCAGGGCAGCTCCCAGCTTCTGCTCCGTGGCTTTGACCTTCACTTGGGGCTGCGGGGTGTAGGATTGTGATACGACTGCCACTTGTGTACTGTAGAGGTTGTGGGCACACACATAATGCAGGTTCGATATTCGGTCCTCACGGTGAGGATGGATTTCCATGCAGGTCCATCAGTGTAGACCATGGTAAAACCCGCTTTGTCAAAAAAACAGCAGTTCATCGAAACAGAAACCATCCCGGCCCCAAGCTAGCTGCATACACTGAAAGCAGGCTTGAAGCCTGACGGCGAAACACGCCCAAGGCACGTTGAGAATCCAAAAACGTGACACATCTCAAGCTTAGTTTATCTAGCAATGCTGCATTCCAGCGCAGTGCCTCATGGAAAGATGAGTTGCCTACTTCGTCTGATTTTGAATCCCCAGTCAATCGCAAAAGCTACTTAATCTGCAGCTCAGGCCTGTGCTACACTGCTACACGCGAAGCTAGGCCTAAACCCTAAAACCCTAAATTCCAATACCCCAATACCCTAAACCCTAATAAACGAAACCCTAAATCCCAAAACCCTAAACCTTAATAAAGCATGCAACAAGCAGCTTCACAAAACCTGACGCCCCAAGATCCCAAACCCTTCAGAGGCAAGTCTCGATGAACAAAAGTCTTCACCCCAAATCCTGAAACAAAACCCTACCTCCTGGTCCTGAATCCTATACCATGAGAGTGCCTTCTAAAACCCCTGGTAAAACTCGAAAAAGACATCTTGTAGAGCCCTTAACCAGAGCCTTACAGAAACCCCCAAACCCCAACCCTAAAGCCTAAGCCCTGAACGCAGAAACCCCAAAACGAAATCCTACCGGGCGCCCCAGCTTGACCCTCCAGCTTCTTAACGGCCTGAGCATGAACTCGCAGAGTTTCGGCTTCGAGGGCTTCAGAAGATTGAGTTCTGGGGTTTCGGGTTGCCTGGAGTTGAGGGTTTTGAATTTTCTGGGGTTTAGGGTTGCTTAGAGTTTAGGGTTGGGGTCTGCGGTTTAGGGTTGCTTAGAGTTTAGGGTTAGTTCGGTGACTTTTGAGCGCCCCGTGTCCCACGTCTAAAAAGGCCTGTCGGCTGGCCCCTCGGTCCCGCGGTTGAGGGTTCAGGGCAATGTACGGAACTTAACAATTAGAATAGGGTTTTGAGGTATAGTATACTAAAGCTATAACAAGGACCCCCAAAATGGTACAGGTAATTAGTAAGGTCCCTACAAAGATCCCCTATAGAACCCTTACAGGAACCCCTAAAAACCCTTTAAAAGGAGCCCTGCTCGAATTATTAATGCCTTTATAGTACCTAATCCCTGGACCCTATAGTACCCTTCTTATAGAAACCCGATAGAAGCCCTTATAGATCCCTTTAAAAGAACGCCCAAACTAGTACAGGTAATCCTTAATGCCCCTATCTTAAGACACTTTTTCGGGCCTTTCAGGACCTGGGGCTTCCAGCGCTTCTTGGGCGTCGCTTTTTGGGCTTGGGGTTTAGGTTTAGGGTTTCGGGTTTAGGATTTATAGAGTTCGGGTTTAGGATTTAGAGTTCGGGTTTCGGATTTAGGGTTTATAGGGTCAGGTTTTAGGGTTTAGAGTCAGGATCTAGGCTTTAGGGTTTAGGGGGCTGAGGGCTGTTTGGGGTTAAGGGTAAATTGGGAGGCCCTACAACCAGAAACATTGCAGCAGATGGGTGCCCGCACGTCGGCCAGCTCATCCGCGGTAGCATACACAGGCTTTGGCATGACACCTCGTGGCTTAATGTAGGGGCCTTTATAATTCGGATAGCTTTCTGGGCTCCTTTATATATCATGATTATGATATAAGGACCCCCAAAAAATAATGGCCCTATAATGCCCTATAGTAGACCACGGAATGAAAGATTCCGAATATCTCGCGGAATGCTGTTGGTTTACCCTACACCCTAAACCCATTATCTCCACATTGCGCTTATGTTTAACCCTCAGGATCCACTATCTACGGCAGTGACAAACACCTCAAAAGAGAATTGGGGTCTCGCGCTTAGGTTTGAGAAGTCGCAAATCTAAACCTTTAACCCTAAAACCTAAACCCCTAAACCCCTGAACCACTAAACCCCTCAACCCCTAAACCCTAAATTCCTAAACCCCTAAACCCCTGAACCCCTAAACCCCTAAACCCTAAACTCCTAAACCCCTAAACCCCTGAACCCCTAAAACCTAAACCCTAAACCCCTAAACCCCTGAACCCCCGAAGCCTTCGACACTTCATGGCCCACCCCCGGCCTCCCTGAGCAGAGATGTCGTCTAATGTAGGAACCTGCTTACGAAACCTTCGGCCTTTCTTAGGGCTCTAGATGGGAATTTCCGAAAATTAGGGTACCCTCTTTTGGGCCCCTTATAATAAGGATGCTACTATTTATTAGGGTACTATATTAGGGTCCCCTATTTTCGGAAACTCCCATAAGGGTTCCTTTAAAGGGTACTACAAGGGTACTATAACGGTTTGGGGAGGGGGGGGGTGATGTAGGAACCTGATTGAAAAACCTTGGGTCTTTATTAGGGTTCTTTATATGAGCCCTACTGTTCAGGTTCCTACATTACGAGGCAAAGCTGTTCAAGGGCTTCACAGCTCTCCGTACGAATCAAGTATCCTAGCGCAACTTCGGGTTTAGGGTTTAGGGATTATATACCTTTTGGGAATATATGTAATGGGTTATGATACCCCAAGAAGGTAAAAGATTAGGGACTCTAGTTCGCTAAGGCTCTGTATAGGTTTTGTACCGGGACCTCAACAGCTGCAACAAGTTGCTTGGGGGTGTGCTAGGTTGCTGGCATCTCCAAAACCCTATGCCAAGCCCAAAAACCTGGGCTGCTGACATTTCTCGCTGGTGGGCTACTTGATATTTCACACCCAGTGCTCTTCCGAAGTGTCTCTGGCAGGGCAGGTGTCAACTTAAACAGGTGTTTCACTATTTCTGAAAAAGGGCTGGGGGGTTCCTCAAGAAAGGATCCTTTATCGAAGGATTTTGGAGTCTTTATGGGAATGTCAAGCAAGAAGCTACATTACATAGGGCAGGAAGGCAATCATCTGGTAAAGTAGCTTACTTTAGAAGGAATTCGTACGGGATACTGTTAATAAGATCTGCCAGATCTGCTATGTTCGGCTTAGTAACGAGTCCCTAACCTTTAAAGGAGCAAAATGGTACTATGTGGAGACCTAGATTGGCAAATGTTCATCTTGTACGACTCCAGGGATTCCCACGATTGAGGACGCGGCGCGAAAATGCGGTGCACCCAGCTCGCAAAGGTTCACCAAGTCTTCAAGTACTCACTTTGAGTTTAAAGTTGTGATTCATGCAAAAATACTCGCCAAGGGCCACAAAATCCTTGCTGTAGTTCATGTCCAGGCATTGTTTCTGTTCAATGCGGCTGCTTTGCTTCTGTCGGCTCCTGCCCATTTCGCAAATAAGAGGTTGCGCATGTATCACCACCATGCAAATAGAATATACAAGCCCTAAACCCTAAACAAAGCCTATGCATGCGAAAGCGATGTCACAGCACTGCCCCCTTCGAGGGCGAAGCTGCTGAAACGGCTACGGAGAAACCACGGCCGGCTGGGATGAAAGGACTGAGCTTTAAGGGTTTAGGGTGTTTAGGGTTTAGGTAAAACATGCTATGGCCCGTCTTAGGATTTAGGGTTTAGGGCTTTTAGTGTTTAGGGCTTAGGGTGGCTATACGGGTCTTGGTTTGGGGTTTAGAGTTTCGGAACGTTAATGGTTTCGGGTTTCGGAACTTTAAGAGTTTATGGTTCGGGGTTTTGGCTTGTTCCTACAGTACCATAGCCGGGATTCAGCTCTAAAACCTTCGAACATGCTTCCCTGTTCAGCATCACTCAAAACAGAGCTCGTTAGGAATATGGCCCGGACAGCTGTGAAGCTTCAATGGCCGGAGCCTGTACTTGTACAGATAACAGGGGCGCCAAATACAGCTCAGGCCTTAAACCCTAAACGCCTAAACCTTAAGCCTCACCAGGACCCTTCAAGGACCCTCTAATAGAGCCCTTATGGTCCTGAATAGTGGGTATTTGCGGTATAATAGAAGGTAGTTGGGAGTCTAGGTAAACTCTTAACCTTAAGCCCTAAACCTTAAGCACCAAGTACACTAAACCTTAAAGCCCTAAGCCTTAAACCCGAAGCCCTAAACCCTAAACCTTGAAATGCCCGGTAGGTTGCTTGTGTGTGAGCGCCAACAGGGGCTCTGGAACCATCACGCAAGTCTCAGGAACTGTTAGAACCCTGTTCAGAAACAGCCCCAAACCGTCCGGAACCGTCCCGAAGCGTCGGAACGATAGTAAAGTGCCGATCTGGGCTTCAAAGTTCGAAGGACCGAATAGGTCTCGAGGTTAATGTCACGATTCTTGAGGCCAGAAAACGCAAGGACAAACACCCTCTATTAAACAGACCACCAGCGATTCCAGCCTAAACCTTAAACTCTACGCAAGTTTACGCTTGTGCGAGCCATTTTTGGGCGCGAGGTCTGTATGAAGGATGCGCCGTAACCCAGGAACAAAAAGGGCTCCCTTTTTGGTATTGGGTAACTTTACAAGGAACCTAGGAGGAACCTAGGACTACAGAAAGGGAATACTACTGGGCATCCTAGCTATGAAGGCCGAAGAGAAACAGAACGCATAAGAAATCAAAATCACAGAAGATGACCCTGATAGGAAACCTTCTAGAATGACCGCAAAAAGGACCCTTTCGGAATCCTCAATCCCTACCTGACCTACGTGCCAACCCCGGAATTCTGTTTTCTCGCTCGCCTACCACTCAACTGAGCTGCGACGATTTCGTCAAACAGCGCCAGAGAGGACGGTGGTTCTGAGGCTCGGGGACTGTAGGTAATGTATTTGGGTGGTTGTCAAAATGATGATCCCTTTTTGGGTACCTAAATAAGGGGTGCCGTATGATACTAAGGATCCAAAAAGGGACCCTAATTTTGACAACCACCCGTTTGGGTTTGGGGGTGTGTTATTGTCGTGTAATTATAACGGGGAGCACCAAAATAGGATCAACATTCAATAAGGCCCCTATGGTATACGCGTGTTAAGGCCTTGATAGAGCTTAAGCTTTGGGGTCGGGGTTTTGGCTGGAGGCTCTAGCTGGGAAATCAAAAGTCTGATCGCAAGAACGGGCTTGTGGCTTGGCGCGGACTGCAGGAAAGGCAGGTGCTTTAAGGCTTAGGGCTTTCGGGGTCAGGGGGGTTTGAATACACATCGCCGACCCCTTTGCAGACCGCACTTCGTGGGTCGAAAACAACTTCAGCAGCTGGAAAGCGGCAGAAGCCAGGGGACTGTTGTCTTCGCGGTGGCCATGTGAA
>CAJNDT010000044.1:20000-160000 GCA_905221615.1 Symbiodinium sp. CCMP2592 | reverse complement strand
GTAAGTGGGTTATAAGTAGAGTTATGAGTACCCTAAATGGAGAAACCCGACTTACCAAGTCGGAAAACGCCCAAAAAGTAGGTAAAACAATGACCCAGTACATTTAAGAGGCCATTATTCTACATACTTTTGGGGTCCAGGTAGGGGATCTTCGGCCATTATCTGAGGCCTTGCGAAGGGCCATTATATTGGGTATAGGGAATACGGTGAATATGTGCGAGTTTCCGGAAGTTAGGGGTGCCTCATTTTGGGGTCCTTATAATGTTCGGAAACTCACATGTAAGGTTTTGTGGGGTTTTGACAAATTCTCCAAGGGTTTGGGGTCTCAGGCCTTTCCAGGTCAAGGCATTCAGGGCCGTTTATGCTTTGGGACTGGGGTTTAGGGTTTGGGGTTTAGCGCTTAGGGTTTAAGGTTTCTGGGGATATAGGGATTAAATAGGGACTATGCTGCCCAAAAAAGGCTGGAGGGTGCTTACTCTACTACTGGGTGAGGGATTGTAACATTCCAGGTTTAGGGGCTTCGGCTGCTGGTACTGTGCTTTCTGTTGCGGAGGTCTCGGTATCACGTGTTCACGGCAACTGTGGCTGCTAAGCTGGTTGTAGGATCATGCCTAACTGAAGCACTCCAACTTTGCAACTGGGTTGCCATCCTGTGGCAAAACCAGGTCGATGTCGCAAGTCGCTGTAGAACTAAGTGACCTGAAATTATAGCCTATAGCCCCCTTTAGAACCATGATATTAACAATATGTCTGATATTTTCTTGGGTTTTATGGACGAAAAACAAAAGACTCCAAAGGATGCTACAGGAAAGCAGGCCTTGGGCACCGATGTCCAAATGGACGGCAGCTGCCTTGTTTCCTGATGCAAGGGACGGCGGGATGCACAAGCTTACAGGGGAGATAAGGGCTCACCGTTGCTTAATGCTCCTACAAGGGTGACATGAAAAATTGTATTTTATGCGCTCTCAAAAACGAGTTGAAGGCTTAGTGTTTTAATCATCTACCAAGCTCTTAACGAAACCTAATCCCGTACTGCTCGATGTTAAAATGTTTCAGGATAAAACATCGCCGTGCTCTTGCGCCAGCGACGTCGCGACATAATCTTCCAATGCACCGCAAATGTTCCTGCCGATGCCAAAAAGCGACCATCACGAAGCTAACTGCAAACCAGAAGCCTGCCAAATAGGAATATGTGGGTTCCTTTTAGGTCTAAGTCTTGGCCTTCTCACTTACTCCAAGACTTACAAAAACCTAAGGCCTCACGAAACAACTACACCTTGAAACCTAAAAAATCAAATTTTTCAGGTTTATTTTTAATAACCTTTGATTAAACCCCACTCGTAGCTGACTGTAGCTGAAGCCCCGCCTATAAATCCAAGGCCAACAAAAGATCCCGCAAGGGAAGGCCGCATGGTTCAGGGCTTAACCGACAAGGAAAGGTATCCACAATGCTTGCCGAGATATACACTCACTCCTCCTCCCAGAGTCCTGAACAGCCCTAAATACGCTCACCAGAACCCTAAACCCACAAGCCCTGACATAAACTGCCCAAGCCCTGTAGACCCAAGGGAAAAATCCGCTGGAAACGCACTATAATATAAGCCCTTCTAAACCCTTCACATCCCTAAACCCCAAACCCCACATATGAGCCCTAAACATCCCTAGGCCCTAAACTCTAAACTCCACAAATAAGTCTCCGAAAATTAGGGATACCTTATTTTGTGGTCCTTATAATAAGGATCCTACTAGTTAGGGTGCTATATTAGGGTCCCCTATTTTCGGAAACTCCCAAATAAGAGCCCTACCTCACATGGGTGGTTGTCAAAATTATGGTCCCTTTTTGGGTCCCTATTATAATACGGCACCTATTATTGAAGGTGCCCCAAAAGGGATCCTGGGTTGGCCTTTAAACACCCTGAAAAATATTTATTATATAAAAAATGTCCCAAAATCCAACCTAGGATCCTAATTATCTAGTGTGCCCCTTTTTGAGTCCCTATTATGATACGGCACCTATTGTTTAGGGTACACAAAAAGGGATCCGAATTTTGAGAACTACTGTTGATGATATAAATCCTGCATTACATTAAGAGCCCTAAACTACGGGAATTATGGTATATTCCTTATTATGGGTCATGCAGGATTTATATCATCCACCGTACCCCACATGTGAGCTGCGCCCGCCTGCAAAGTTCGTGACCCGGGCCTCAGGTCTCCATCAAGGCTCTTTTAAGGGGATCTGTAAAAGGGGGTTCCTTTAAAGGGATCTATAAGGGGTTCCTTTAAAGGGATCTATAAGGGGCTCCTTTAAAAGGGATCTATAAGGGTTCCTTTAAAGGGGTCTATAATATGGGCTTAGGGTTTAGGGTTTTCGTTTAAGGGGATCTGTAAAGGGGTTCCCTTAAAGGGATCTGCAAGGGGTGCCTTTAAAGGGATCTATAAGGGTTCCTCTAAAAGGGATCTATATGGGATTAGGGTTGAGGGGTTGTTGGGTTTAGGGGTTAGGGGTTTAGGGGTTTGGGGTTTAGGGCTTGAGGGTGTCGAGGTTTTGGGGATTAATTATGTTTTAGGGTTTTGGCTTTTTAAGGATTAGGATCCTAATTAGGGCTTTAGACTTTTATGGTTTAGTAAGCATTCCAAATGGGGTTGACGGATGTGGTTTCGTTCGAGAACCGAGGAATTGGCTTTTTAGGCCTCTCTTGGGAGTTGTTCTGGGGGTGCTAGGTAAAACAAACCCTGCTTGATACAGCTGTTTGCTGCAAGCGCGAGAACTCACCCTAAACCCTAAGCCCCAAAGCAACAGCACCAAGCCTTGAACCCTGAAGCCTACAACCCGAAAGCCGCTAAACCCAGAACTCCAGAGTTCCGGAAGCCCTCAGCTCCGGCTTGGGTTTAAGCGGTCTGGGTTGTTAGTACGCATTGTCCCTGCTAGGACCTTGGGATAGGAAGGTTTAGGTACGCCGGAGCAGAAACTCTGGTATCAACTCGTCTGTAGCACGCAAGAGGAATTATTGAGGAGGTATGGCTACATTCAACAACGCTCCGGTTCAAACCTTGAGTTTCAGTGGGGTTGAGGGCGGCAGGCTATGGGGTCTACAGTACGGGGCAGGGTATAGGGATTCAAGGTTTGGGGTTAACGGGTCGACAACTCGGGCGACAGGTGTTTGGCGTGCAGCAGAAGGAGAGCTCTTGCATCCCAGCAGCATCCTCTGCCGGCTGAGCTTGCTGTCCACCTTGTCCAACATAGGAGAGGCTCCTTCCTGGCATCGCGAAGATCATGAGACGAGTTTAAGCTTTCGGAGGTAGGGTGGACGTCTAAGCAGCAGGCTCTGTCGATATATCCCCCTCTCCCATTCCCTGCCCCTCCACCCACCCCAACCCATGACCCCACAAACCCTATAAGTGAATGCCGAAACCTCAATCCTAGAAGCCATCGTGAGCCCGAACACATCTAAAGCCATGCCTCTAGGAGTTTGCCTCGTGGTGGTGACATTCAGCTCCATACTACAGGTGCCTTGATAATCAGAAAAGGGTTTTGGGGCCCATGGTGCTATTTCTAGAATAAGGAACACGCCAAGTAGTGTAGGTAATTCTTACCTAACCCCCCAAAAGTAGGTAAAATAATGGCCCAATGCCTCTAAAAGGCTATTATTCTACATACTTTTGGTGTCCAGGTTTGGCCCCTGTGGTAAACCCTTCTCATAACCCTTTGAAGGAACCCTTATCGAACCCTTTTAAGGATCCCTTTAAAGGCCCCCCTTTAGTAGTAGTAGTAGTAGTCGTAGTAGTAGTAGTAGTAGTAGTAGTAGTAGTAGTAGTAAACCCTTAATGCGCCAGGGCTGGCCGGGCTCAGTGGCAGGCCAATGCTCTTCGACTCGTCGTCGCTGAAGGTATTCTGCACGGGTCTAGGGCTTTTTTTGAGCTCCGTTTTAATGTCTGCCATCCCCAGTGTTTAGGGTTTAGGGTTTAGGGGCAAGCAATCAGGCATTTTACCGACTAGCCTATAGGGTTTAGGGGTTTGGGAGTTTAGGGCTCAGGGGCAATCAGGCATTTTACCGACTATCTGTACTACTATTATGGAATTGTTGGCCCCCCAAAACCACAATAAGGATGGTCTTTTGGGACCCAATTCCAGAATGGCAGTATATATGGAGCTTCTGGGTAGGGTTTCGGGCCTAGGGTTAAGTCCAAGCAACCCTACAAAACAATCCAGGTGTCTTCTGGCTGCGCGATCGGAGGCCCGAAGGCAAGGCGCTGGCTCTTGATAAAGCCACGGTTTAGGGTCTAATTTAGGGTTTAGGGTGTAATTTAGGGTTTAGGGTTTAGGGTGTTAATAATTATACTTAGAGTGGGGTTGGGGCGTACATTATACTCTAGGAACCTGCTGTCATATGCGATGGCGCCAGAAAGAACCATCGGGAGTCTCCGGACTAGAAAGAACCAGAACAGCTGAGGAGCCATCCAGGAACAGCCGAGCAACGCACGACCAAGGTCCAAACCGTCCCACGCCCTGAATTCGCAACGCCTGAACGCTGAAAGCCAAGCCATCAAACCCTAAACCCGAATACCACAAAACCCTGAAGATCTAAGATCCGAAACCCTGTAGATCTGAACCGCAGACTCTGCCTGCTTGGTAGAGACAGTAGAAACCTTCCGTCAGAAAGGTTGTTTCAGGGCTAGCGGCTAGCTGTTTGCAGAGTTCAGCTATCTCCAGCTTTACGGTCTAAGTCTAGGAGCCTCGGCGAGATCATGGGTTTTCCGGACTCAGGGGGCAAGTAGTTGTCGCGACTGCCGGCATAGGTGTCTCTAGAGCTGGGTCTGCTTTTTCTAAGTCGCTATTAGATGCACAACATGGCTCTCCTAAATGTGTCCATGGCAGTTGGAGGATATCGCGGGATGGCATCTTGCATCGAAACACTTACTTGCGTTGATCTCTCCGGCTTACTGTAGGCTGAAACAAGCTTGTCTCTGCACATTGAGATGACAGCTCCTACTGTGCAACGCCTCAATGTCTTACGTTTCTACACATGTCACATCTTCTTGTTGTCTATCAACGGGAAAGACTCCAAGACACAAAGAAGTAATATAGGGGCCTAAAGTAATTACCTATACTATTTTGGTGGTTCCCTATTAATTATAACTATAGTATAAAGGGCCCCAGAACCCTAATTATTCTAAATAAGACCCCTATAATATTCGCCGCCCTTTGTGGCCTTACCCATGGGCTGGTGCGAGAGTGGCTCTTCGATGTTCCACTGCGCCTGGCCCGAAGGTGCTGCTTCGGGTTCAGCTTAACTTATGGTTTAGGCTTCAGGGTGCAGTTCTTTCCGTCTAGTGGTTCAGGACTTTAAGACGATCATGACTGAGGATATGTTGTGGCGGGATACAGAGGTCTTAACTTATGCTTACTTGTCGGGTATCATGGGGAACTAAAGGTTAACCTTTTTAGGTCATGTAGGGATTATATAGGGACTCTTCTACACAAAAACGGTAAAAGGTTGCCTACTCTACTACTAGGCTAGGCTTTCGAATTAATGTGTGTGTGTAGTTCTTTCCGTCTAGTTGTTTTGGGCTTTAGTACCACGATGACTCGAAAGGTGCTGTGGCGGGGTACAGGGCTTCTGTCGAATAGTTAACTTGGAGGGTCGGGGGACTTAGTAAGTAGGTAGTAAGTAGACTTGTAAGTACCCTGAAAGGGACCCTAATTGGGGTTATGGTTCTTATAAGTCCCTAAACTAACCAGTTATTAAGACCCCCGACCCTCCAAGAAGGATTCAAGCCTTAGGATCTTCGGGTGCAGTCCAGACCTCAAACTGCAAGGCCCGTTCCCTAAACTCTAAACCCAAAACCCAAAACCCTAAACCCACAAACCCTAAACGCAAAACCCACAAACCCTAAACCCAAAACCCTGAGACCTCAACCAACACCGCTCTGTGTTCAGAAGCGTCGATTCTCCAACACTTCGCGGATTGTTTCTGCGACTGCCTCATGTTCTCTATACTGAAAATAGAACCCTGCCAAAAAATATAATTTTAGCTGTTCTTAGGGATTCTCATAACCAAAAAAATAAAAATATTTCTAAGTAACCCTAAGTTCTTGGGATGGGCAATGCATCGGACTTCGCAATACAAACCCAACTTCAGTGAGGACCTCCGAGGGAGCACAGCTCTACAGTAGAAGCCCAAAAGTTGGAAACCCCATAGCCTCAATCCTTAAGAGCAATATATAGGGAATCCCAGCACTATTTGGCCTTAATCCGGTTTCCAACTTGAAGGGGTTTACTGTAAGCTCTCCCGTTCATACTGTCATTGCATAGCCTCGTCAATTTCGAGCACGAGCATTGTCGTGTCATCTGCTGGGTCGATACCTCGAAGCTCGGAACGGTTTATGGCATCAAGTCACTCGTATTGCCCACTGGAACCAGTACACGCTTCGATGACAAGAGCAGGTGATCAACATGTTGTTTTCGTAATAACAAATCAGGGGACGCGAGTTTCGTGGGTGTTATGAGAAGGAGTCCGATAACTAGGAGAACAAATCCTGGGTCGCGAGTTTCGAGTTTCGTGGGTGTGTTTGAAAAGGCGTCCCTTGCTCCAGAAACTTCCACATCCGCTGGTGGTCAAGAAATTGCGGCATGTCTGCTGCCCTGCGATACTTGACACTAATCTCCACGTACCGGACCTCACTTGACAGACAACGAAAACAAAACCTTGAACCCTAAACCGACGATTGACACCACAAACACATGGAACAAAGAGAAAGCTGCAATTTGGGAGTACAGACGACCCGAGTGACTTCAGCAAAGAGTGCCAACAGATAGTCTAGGTCTGAATAATACCCATAGTTCTCTAAAGTAGGACTCCCTCTAGGGTCCTTGTATAAGGGTGCCGACTTGCCCCAACCTAAATTTAGAGAGCTACCCTCAGGGAACTCCGAAGTTTGAGAGCTGGCTGACGGTTGTTCGGCACCTCTTTGCTGAGTAGGGGGACGGGTTGGGGGGTTGGGGTTGAGGAATTGTTTTAAAGTCCAGTGAGCCCCTTTTCTGCCAAAAGGATTAAGGTTTAGGGTTTAGAGGGTTTGTGGGGTTTAGGGATTCGGAACCTAAACCCTGCCGAGACCCCCGCTGTTGTCGAAGCGGCAGAAGTTGGTGCGACCGAAGTAGCCAGGCTTTTCGAAGGCGCACTTTGCCTGTAGAGCGTTTGTTTTGCACCATGTATTATAGAAGACTTATAGTAAGCCCCAAAAATTGGAAACCGGATTAAGGCCAAATAGCGCTGGGATTACTCTTAAGGATTGAGGCTATTGAGTTTCCAACTTTTTGGCTTCTACTGCAATCGATAAAATAGGGTTTTGGGACCCAGTCTACTAGAGTCATAAAATTTAGCCCCGAAAAAAAAAAGAAATTACTAAGGCCGCTACATTATGGGCCTTCATGTAGCTTCGCCTGAAGCTTCGAGAGGATGCCCGCAAGAACAAAGAGATCTCGAAATGGTCTTGTCTAGGGTTTGGGTTTTGGGATTTAAGGTTACGGGTGTCTCTTGCCTGAATACTGTAGCAGTACGCCTCCATAGACAGGTCCCTTCTAAGGGAGTTCCGAGTGAAAACACCACCATCGCGGAGTTTCAGAAACGGAAAGGCCTCAAAAGGAGCATCGGTTTAGGGTTTAGGGAGGAGCACAATTCAATAAATCGTCCTGATGATGTTCCTGCCAAAAAACATGAGCAACAAAAAACAAGAGCAAACTAGCTTCACAGGGTGTCCGAAATTTTGAACATGGAAGACCGATTCTAAACCTAAACCCGTCACCACCTCCCGCCGGTGCTTGCCCACGGACAGCCAGCATTTGAGCATGCTGCCGGCAGGACCTAGGCTGAGTTAAGGGCAACGTTGAGGGTGTAGAGATTGAAATTTAGGTTTGGGGGATTACACATCATCATTGTTAATATTACTCATCAAGTGAAAACAAGTGTTACTAAGAGTATCCCTCGTAATGCACCTGAAAGCTAAAATCACCAATAGCCAAAGAAGCCCTCAACAAAATCAATAAGTTCCTTAGGCTCGGCGCCCGAACTACGAACCTGTGCCCGCTAGGATCCTTGGATTAGAAACCGAATTGCAGAACTAAGGCTTGGTGCAAAGCTGCGAGTTTGGATGTGCAAGTGGCGGCCATGAAATGCTCAAACATTGAGCCAACACAGAGGTACTACTACTACTACGACTGCTACTACTGCTGCTGCTGCTACTACTACTACTACTACTACTACTACTACTACTCCTGCTGCTACTACTACTGATACTACTGCTACTGCTAAAGGCTCGCACAAAGATGGGATCATCCCCGGCGTTTCACCGAAGATCCCCCCGAAACCTCGAATGTTCAACCCCGTCTCGACAACCCCGAAATATAGAGGCCTGCGCAAATACCAATTCCAAACGGTTCCTTACATTATGACCCTAAACCCTAAACCCTAAACCCTTATACTACAAACAACAAACAATATACCCATATTCTGATCAACAAGGCCCCATCAAACTCTCGCAGGCCCCAAGCCTGAAACCCTCAACCCTTAAAGGCCCCGTAAAGGAAAAGAAAAAGAGGCCTCTAAACTTACCACAATAGCCCTTGTAGTATACAACCCTTATGATAGTACTCAACAACTTAACTCCTTCTAGCAGCCCTTCATAAAAGGAACCCTATGATAGCCTCTACTAGGAGGGTCGGGGGACTTAGTAACAATTAGGGTCCCTTTTAGGGTACTTATAAGTCTATTTACTACCCACTTACTAAGTCCCCTAAAGACCCTCCAAGTACATTACCACCAAATGCCTGCTTCCAGTTTCGTAGGGCTCAGGCAGTGCAAGAAGAAGGAGCAAAAGCCTGCCAACTTAAGGGTTTAAGGTTTAGGGGTTTAGGGTTGAGGGTTTAGGGGTTTAGGGTTGAGGGGTTTAGGGTTTAGGGGTTTAGGGTTTAGGGGTTTTAGGGGTTTTAGGGTTGAGGGTTGAGGGTTTAGGGGTTTAGGGTTGAGGGTTTAGGGTTGAGGATGGACCAGTCTAATTTGTATTCTTTAGTCGGCCCTTTTCTGCTCGGCCAAGGGTTTTTGGGGGTTAGGGTTTAGGCAAGATCACACTCCAAAGCCCATATGGGAGTTTCCGAAAATCTTTTAGGGGTACCTTCTTTTGGGGTCCTGATAATAAGGATCCTACTATTTAGGGCATTATATTAGGGTCCCCTATTTTCGGAAACTCCCATATTGGAATGTTTTGCATGACCTGAGGTTTGTGGCAGAAGGTTTGGCGAAGTGGTGCCTAGCAGGGAAGCGGAGGCTGCATGCTAAGGACTACTAGATTGATTGGGGCAAGCCCTACCGGCCCTAAACACCTACCTTTTTAAGGTTCCCTAGTATGATTTCTTTATGCAAGTCCTTAAAAAGGTAGGTTGTTTGGGTTGGGTACTAAAGGACAATCCAGTCTGATACGCATCACGTAGTTAGTGAAAAACCACGGCAGGTACGAAGCTCAAGGAGTGAAACTACTGGTCTGCAAAGCTTCGGTGTATTCGAACTCAGGGTGGCGATCTGTCATACCTGAAAACCCTATACACCTGGATGTCGGCATATCTGGCGGGACCCTAAACCCTCGACCCTAAATTCCCTAAACCCTAAAGACCCCAAAAGACCCTAAACCCTAAAAACCCTAAACCTGAATGTAACGTGAAGGCGCCCACATTTTAATTCGTGCATATTCACCTACTAACGATCCTGATGCTCCAGGTGTGCAGCAAATCTACAAAAAAACGACAGCTTTCTGTTTATGTGTGTCTTCTTTCGTGTATCCATCTATGTGTGGCTCTATCAGGCTGCCGGCTTTGATTGATGTCAAGCTTGAACCTGCGTTCGTCGAAACCCTTCTTCAAACGACCCACGTCGAGTGCGAGGCTTTATCCGCAATACAACCCCTAATGCCCTGCAAGTCGCACGTTTTTGCAAAGAGATATTCGGCAGAGGACCAATCGAAATCTCCAAATAATGCACCTCAATGGAGGGGCATAAAGATTTCCCAATACTATTCTGGGGCTGTCTTGATATAGTTATAGCCAGTATGCTCCAAAAGCCTAGTCTAATTGTTAAGGCCCCTCTATTATACAACCCTACTATAGATCCTTGATAGACCCCCTTTGAAAGGAACCCAAACCCTAATAGGACCCTTTTTAAGGATCCCCCTAAACCCTTCATAGACTCATGCTTGGGGTTGCACTTGCATGCGAGGCCTTCTCGAGCACCCACATACCCGGACGGGTAGAAAACCTCAATCGACAAGGCGAGGCGCACCCGACAGAACACCAAATTAGGAACTACTTTAGGCATATAGTTTAGGGGTAAAACCCTAAACCCTAAACCGCAGCTCAGGATTAAAAGCCTGTGGGTCTGGGACTCACAGAGTTCGGGTTTAGGGTTTAGTGCTCCTTCCTTCAGCAGGTGCTTGAGGCCCCCAGCAGAAGGATTTGTTCCAATTTCCTACCCCATGTTGAGCTTACGAAGAAGTGAAGGATACTAGAGGTCGTGCTTCAATGCTGGAGTTGCAGAGCTATGTTCCGGAACCACCAGTTGGTTTCAAACGCAAGCCTCTGAATGTCAACTGGCTCGGATCTGCAACCCATCTTCCTTTTAATTTTGGACATGCTGCAGAAGTAGGCCCTGGCTTTACGAAAACCGTCACGCAGTGAAGTCATGACACATGAGCCCACTCAGCCCGGCAGGAAGGATCATTCCTACTTCTGTACAAATACTGTAACTGAGGCTGAAACCAGGACCCCCCCCAAGGCCCTTTAATAGAGCCCTAATGGCCCTTAACAGTGGGTATTTGGGGTATGTTAGGG
The DNA here is from genome assembly GCA_905221615.1 of Symbiodinium sp. CCMP2592. Lineage (NCBI taxonomy): Eukaryota > Dinophyceae > Suessiales > Symbiodiniaceae > Symbiodinium > Symbiodinium sp. CCMP2592. The sequence continues at coordinate 149,124 of CAJNDT010000044.1, read as the reverse complement.
GGTAGTTGCGGGTCTAGGTAGGTAACTAGGTATAGCTTTTAATCCCAAGTGCCCATAAACCTCAGCAAATGACATTTATTGTAGGTCTTGTGCATACCTGTCAGAGAGCGACCTGGCCACGCCTTTCTATATTAGTCCTGAAACCCACATAAAAAAGCGGCACTCCAAACCTAGAACCCCGAAACTTCCCATCCAAACGCTCCACCCTCCCTGAACCCTAAACCCTGAACCCTAAACCCTGAACCCTGAACCCTGAACCCTAAACCCTGAACCCTAAACCCTGAACCCTGAACCCTAAACCCTAAACCCTGAACCCTAAACCCTGAACCCTAAACCCTGAACCCTGAACCCTGAACCCTTAACCCTAATCCACCCTCGAAGGCTTCCAATAGCGCGATCAAGCTGCGAGCTGCAAATCGTCCACCTGAGGATGCACTTGGTCACGGAATTCCTGTGGGGGCCTTCGTAATTAGAATAGGGTTTTGATGGGTATGTTATACCGTAACTGCAATAAGGAATTTCCCCGAAATGGTACAGGTAATTATTGAGGCCCCTATATTACCATCGGGCTCGCCATAGGGCTTGCCATACATGTCCACCAGGCTTAGCGGGCAAAGGAGGACAGTCTGGTGGGGACGGTTAAGGGTTAAGGGTTTAGGGTTTAAGGGTTTAGGGTTAAAGGGCTTAAGGGTTTAGGGTTTAGGACGCTGAGTGAAGAGGGAAGGAGGGAGGCTCGTTCAGGGAGCGCTTAGCAAAATTGCGGCTGCTACGCTCCAGCAGGAGGATCCCTTTCAGGCTTGGTCCCTCATTTTTCGAGGGTCTTGTAAACTTTACGATACTCAGTGCCAACCAAGGCGGATAAACGCAAACAGCCCCACAACACTCTGCCCAGGCGCTCCCAGCAAATGATCATGTGTTGATAACGGTAGGGATGATGACCTGACCGTCAACGGACAACTACCACGGAACACAGCATGCACCAACAAAGCAACAACAAAACTCCCAAACTCAACCCCCAAAATCCTAAAACCAAATTAAGGCCTCAAGCTGAAATATTCCGAACGACAACAAAAGCACAGCGGAACGCCTGGAAAACCACTCAACATATCAAAACCCCAAAACCCCAAACGCTCGACAAATAAACCCAAAACTCCTAAACCCAAAACCCCTAAACCCCGAAGCCCTATAAACCCGTCTGAGCAACCGGCGCCAGCCGCCTCAAAGGTTGTGCTGCAAAGGCATTCGTTCTCTGGAAAGCACCTGGAAGAGCGTTCTATGAGAAATCTAGAGGTGAGGTTTAGGGTTTGGGGGGTTAGGGTCTTCAAGCGATCTGTAAGGGTACTACAGAACCCCGTAACATGTCTACAAGGGTTCGACAAGGATTTTATGAAATTCCTGCAAGGGTCGGAGCTGTAAAAGTTCCGAGTCAGGCGGCCTTCAGAAAACAGCGCGATGAGTGCTGTTTATGAGGACGTGCAGGGGGGGTTCAAAAGGGTTTTACATGTTCCCTGAGGGTCCATGTAAACAATTTGTTATATACTTTGGCCTTAAAGTAATTCCTATATGGGTACTTCAGAGCTACAGTATATCCTTGGGCAGTAATGTAGGGGCCTTAATGATTAGAATAGGGTTTAGGGGCATAGTATACTAAACCTATAATAAGGAACCCCAAAACCCTATTCGAATTATTAGGCCCCTGCATTTATGGTGTGTTTGTTGCTTTTGAGTTTGTGCTTATGGGTCCTTGTTACTACTAAAGCCGCCAGAGGTTTTATGAGGGTCCTGTGGATTTTCTATACACGGTTCATTGAGTCTGACAAGTCTGCACACGTCTTTGAGGGCTCTGGCTGCCAAGCGATTCCATTTTAGGATGGATTTCGAAGCGTGTGCTATAGGGAACCGGAATTGGGGGTATTATGCATGCATACTTACATGTTTTCATATTATTTATATGTATATACATAAGGCAGCCTAAGGAATAATATTGCTACTGAATCAGGCCCATATATGAGGCTTTTCGGGTTTGAAGGGCTGAAGGGTGTTAGGATAAAGCTTCCGGGGCTCAGCTTCATTTTTCGTTCAGTATTATAGGGGAACACAGGCTAACCTTTGGGATATGAAGGGGTTACTTGTCTCGGAAAGGTTTCAAGAGTTGGGCTTTGAAAGACTGGGAAAGCTGCACCCAAACCCCAAACTAACACCCTCAACTCTGAAGAAGCTTAGACCCTCAATCTTTTCAGGTAGCGTCTTTGAGAAGCTCTGACAGTCTCCCTGGCCTCCGTCCGAAGAACTTAACAACACAAATCCCTACAACAGGGCTTACAGGGTACAGGTTTACAGTAAGCCCCAAAAAGTTGGAAACCGGATTAAGGCCAAAAAGTGCTGGGATTCCCTACACATTACTCTTAAAGATTGAGGCTATGGGGTTTCCAACTTTTGGGTTTCTACTGTATAGGGCACAGGTTTATAATGTCTACAGCCAGGGCTTTCCGGGTTAAGGGTTAATCGCGTTGAGGCTCTGTGTTGCAGGCTTTAAATGTTGAGGGTTAAACCCTACAGCCCTAAACGGCCCTAAACCCTAACCCGCAAACCCTAAACCCCAACCCCCTAAACCCCTACACCCTAAACCCCAACCCCCTAAACCCCAAACCACGAAACCCCAAACCCCGAAACCCCTACACCCTGTTTGGGAGTTCAAGGGCTTCAGGGGAAAGCTTGGGAGCCCGCTTCCGGAGCTGCGATGCTCTCTCCAGCCGCCACTCCTATCAAAGGGGAAAATGGGGGACCCTTAATGGGGACCCCTTCTCTCTTGTGGGCTATATAATGGGCATATAATGGCTATATTAAGGGTATATATCTAGGGGTCCTTATTATATTAAGGGTCCCTCCTTTTACTCGTGGATCCTAGGAACAGCGTGGTTGGAAGGATCTGGGTGGACCCCAAAAGTATGTAGAATAATAGCCTTTTAAAGGGATTGGGCCATTATTTTACCTACTTTGGGGGGTTTAGGTAAGGAGGATGAGCCTTCCGGCCACACGTCATCGCAAAACATATGCTGCGTTTCTCGAGCGATGTTTGATACGATGATTCATCGGTTTAAGTTTTCTGTACGGTTTACCCTCAAGCCCCTTCAGTTCCTCTTCGGGATTCTTTTATAGGATTTTAGATACTGTACGAACCACAAAAAGGAACTACTCCTCAAAAGCCCCGACCCTCGTGGAGCATTGTGAAGCTTGTCAGTGGTTTAGGGTTTCCGTTCAGGGCTTGGGAGTAAAAAGGGCTAGGGTGTGGGTTTTAAGTTTAGATCGTCACTACGATCTCTCGCGCTGTTGAGCGGCGATGCGGCGCACCATGCCAGAACGGATCAAATCCACCTGCCAAGAGTTCTTCGAGGAGCGGGACTATGAGAGGACTATGCTGATTCCCTCTAGCGACAGCCATGAACATAAAACAAGGGTGGTCGGTAGCTGTTTCGCTCCCACTATCTTTACATTACTACTTGACAAAGAGACATAACAGTTGATATGTCTTTTATCAGTCCCGATGTAGCATGACATGAAAGGTCGGATCAGTGCATATTGCCAGGAGGTTGGGGGTTTAGGGTTTACCTTGGCATGAACACATGGGAGTTTCCGAAAATTGGGGGCACCCTTAAAAAGGGGTCCTTACAAGAAGGATCCTCCCTAATTTCGAAACTCCCACATGGAGCAGGGTTCGGGAGTACGGAGTGCGGATCCTCTAGTTACTCCCGGCGTGTCTGAGGGCTGCGGACATCTGGCTCCGGGTCTGGCTGGGAGTTTCCGAAAATAGGGGATCCTAATATAGCACCCTAAATAGTAGGATCCTTATGATAATAAGGACCCCAAAATAAGGTACCCCCTCATGCTCGGAAACTCCCGGTTGAGTCTGGCCATATTCAGACCACGCCCGCATTCCGCGCTCCCTTTCCGGCTTGTTCGTTCTAAGGAAAATAGACATGGGTGGTTGTCAGAATTTCGGTTCCTTTTTGGGTACCCTTAATATACTTAGTAGGTGCCGTATTATAATAGGGACCCAAAAAGGGATCCTAATTTTGACAACCACCCACATGTTAAACTGCTGGCCTTACTCCATGGTCCTTTCGGTAGGAGCCCCGTTGAGCTGGCACCTCAACCGATCTGTCTAACCTTTTATTGGGGAACCTGCGTAGAGCACTATTACCTGGACCCCAAAAGTATGTAGAATAATAGCCTTTTAAAGGTATTGGGCCATTAGTTTACCTACTTTTGCAGGTTTAGGTAATTACAAGTAAGGTTGCACTACTATTCCAGGGAGAAGCTTCACGCAGTATGCTTGTTCAAGACGAGGACTGATGTTTCGCTTGTTCATAAATACCCTGAAACTGCCATGAACTCAATCCACAGCCAACTCTTAAAACTCAAAACGCCTCAACCATCCTAAACCGTCAACGCCTAAAGCCGCATAAATACTATTGGTACTCATATGAATAATTAATCTTATATAACTCTGATTCTTATTATTGTTCCTTGTCTGGGGTAAGTCATGCAAGAACTTCGCCCAGCCGACCTGGTCTTGCACTATGTCGAGCATTCGATGGTTCAAGTACCGATGATACCTGGAGGCTTCGCCCACTTTTCTGGCGGCGTCTTGGGGTGTTGGGCTTCGAAATCTCCGGGTGTGGGGACTTAGCAGACTGCAGAGAATCTTGGCGACGGCGGTACATGTACATGTGAGTACGGTATCTATCGTACTATCTAAGAAACATACACACACAGAGTGAATCACACACATGCAGACAAACGCACACACACACACACGCACACACTCGTGAATGTATATGTTCCAAAGAAACATTTGGCGACTGCGGAGTTCGTAAGTTCTGTGGAAAGGGATCTGGTTACTTCTCCGCCAAGACATGCTACTTAGAGGCCCAGGGGACTTAGTAAGTCGGTTATAAGTAGGGTTATAATTGGGGTAACTCCATTTAGGGTACTTATAACTGTACTTATAACCTACTTACTAAGTCCCCTGGGCCTCTACGTATGTCCTTGTGCTCGGGCACCGCCGCCCGGAAGCCCGATCTCATCATAAAATACAAAACCAGCGCTCATTCTGGCCTTCAAAGCTGTAGGCGTGCACAACAATGCAAGTTGCATTATTACTGCTGTTCCATTCGCAGGCCCTAAATCCTAACACCCTGAAGCCATAAACCCTAAACCTCAAAATTGAAACTCTAAGCAGGCCCTAAATCCTAACACCCTCCCTAAACCCTAAAATCCTGAACCCTAAACCCGAAGCCCTAAAAACCCCTAAAACCCTAATAAACCTAAAACCCTAAAAAACCTAAGCCCTAAAACTTTAATGGTTGACTTTTAACGGCGCAAGAAGAGCTGAGGCCAACACTTGATCTGACCACCGAGGCCCAAAGCTCCGTTTGCCTCCCAGTTTCGACGGTTTAGGGCTTAGGGCTTCAGGGTTTTAGGGTTTTAGGGTTTAGGGGTTTAGGGGTCTAGGGTTTAGGGGGTTTAGGGTTTAGGGTTTATTCGAACCGTAGGACTTCATTCTGTACTTTTGGCAAGGGTTTAGTTGTGTTCTTTTGTTATAGAGCTCTTTTCGAACTGCCTCAAGGTCTCTCAAAGCAGCTCAAAGGGTTTATGTTCAGGGTTTAGGCTTCAGGATTTAAGGGTCGGGGGTTTAGGCATGAGGGGTACATGCCAAACTGCAAAACCAACATCTCGCAGCATGAACGGTTCTGATTCTCTCTGGCCTCCCAACTGGGAGTTCTGGAATCCGAATCATCTGTGATAAGACCAGCTGATGGCACCTATGCCTCTACAACCAGACTTTGATATCATTCAGGCTAGATTGCGGTGTAACCTATGCAGAACCACTATGGAATGCTGATGATAGTAGACTGGTGTTGGACATAACCCTTACTGTAACCCTTGCGGAACCCCTTGATCAGGGAACCTTGAGAGGGGAACCCTTTAAGCCTCGGGAGGCTGCGTACCCCAGCCCAAAAAATGTTAACCTTTGCAATCATGGTAGGATTATATAAGCCCCAACAGGTTAAAGGTTTTCTCCTCAGCTACTAGCCCTAAACCCTTTAAGCCGATAGAGACCCCTAAGGTCAAAGAGCGGGCATCCGCCTCCGCCCTGGCAGGCGCGTATCTGGACACGCTGCGGATGGCCTGCAGGCAGCTAGGGGTTAAGGGTTTGGGTTTTGGGGTTTAGGGCCCAGAGTTTACATTTCCTTTTTGAGGGTTCGCTTTCTCTTCCAGGGTTCTGCAAGGAGTTTAAAGTTCAAGGTAGCCCCATGAACCCCAAACCCCAAAACCCAAAAAATCAAAAAGTTCCAAAAGCGAAAACCCAAAACTCTTCGGCTTTGAGGGGTTGGGGGCGGCTTAGCCTGCTGTAGGGCTTCCGGGTCTAAACACCAGTACCCCCAAGACTTGTTGTTTTAGGGTTTAGGGTTTAGGGCTGCGAGAAAAACCAAGGCCTTTAGAACTGTGGGAGGGGGTTGAAGCCTGCGGCGAGTTTAGCTAAACCCTAAACTTAGTTGCTGAGTTCAGAAGCCCCCAAAGTGTAAACTTTTAGTTTTCTAGTGGGTCATATTATCCCAGAAAGTGTAAAGTGTATCCACTCAGCTACTAAGTAAACCTTTACGGCCTTTCGGGCTGTAGAAATCGAAAGCACTAGAAAGCCAAAGCTTCAGAGGCCTCGAGAACTTCGAAGCTGATCACGAGGGAGCCATCCTTTCCACTAAAGGGGTTTAGGGTTTAGGAGTTTAGGGGTTTAGGGTTTAGGAGTTTAGGGTTTAGGGGTTTAGGGGCTTAGGGTTTGGGTTTAGGATTTAAGGTTGAGGGGTTTTAGGGCTTGGGGCTTTGACGCAAAGGGAGACATGCTATTTAGGGCTTAGGGTTCTATCATTTATGTTATGGGTTCCTGAAAAAGTCCTATAAGGATCGTGAGCAGGTCTCATTATAGGGCTTATTACTATGGGGCATATCGGGTTGGGAGAGGTTGCTTTAAGCTAAGATCTTCTTTTGCACGACCCTTTTCCACCTGCCGGCAGCACCGGGATGGGGTTTGTCTTCTATCGTCACCTCTCCAAAAACTCCCAAAATCCTGAAGCATTGCAAAACTCCCGAACCACTTCCGTTAGATTTCCCGGTCCTTTTCGTTTATCTGGTCGCGAATGAAGCAGATCGGCTTGCTACCTCGCGGCACGAGGGGAACTGGCTTCTTGACATGAAGGAGCCCGTTTTTTTTGGGGGGGGTCTGGTTCAACATCATTCAAGTCTTGGCTGGGATCCCTACCACAGTGTGGCAAGTGCAAGCGCCTTCAAAGCGCAACCTCCAACCGAGTTCAGCCCTACATACTTGTTGTACCCTTCGTCTAGCCCTACACAAACCCAAAGCCCCTCTGAGGACGTGACAAACGGCAGTTGTCTCGTCTTGGAAGGTGTGCTCGATCTGCCCAAATGCAGAGCCTGAGTCTCTCTTTACGGTGTATCAGGAACTGGGGTTTAGGGTTTTAGTTAGCCTCAAGCTTTTATTGGGCTTGAGGGTGTTGCTATATGGGGAGCTACCCAGAGGGCCCAATACCACTGAATTAAGGAATAATTATACCTTAAATTATAAGGGTATATGATTTAAGCTACATTCCCTAATTAAGGGGTATTGGGCTCCCTGGGTAGCAGGGTCTCACTGGCAGAGCTTAGCGCACTGTCATAGTCTACGAGGAGTTCGTCAGGGACTCTCTGGAGTTTCTTTAGAGGTGTGTCAGGCTTCAAAGTGAATGGGGTTTAGGGTTTAGGGTTTAGGGCTTAGGGTTTAGGGTTTAGGGCTTCGAGGGTTTAGGGTTTAGGGTTTAGGGCTTAGGGTCTAGGGTTTAGGGGTTAAGGTTTTGGGAGTTTAGGGTTTAGGGGGGCATCGTGCTGGGCCTGGGCGTTTGGTCTAAACCTTCTACCGAAAGTCTACCACTGTTTGATTAAGCTTCAGGGTGTTTTTATCAAGGACCTGTTCGCGGGTGCTTCTTTTTTAGCAAACTTCAGGGTTTTACTTGGGGCCTGAGGATCGATTAGGATTTACCCCTCTGGTTTCATTGGGCATTGGGGTTTCTATTCAGGACCATATGGGATCTAATCAGGCATTTGGGTCGTTGCGGGCTTAAAGAATAAGCTTCAACCTGACATAGGGCCTTGGGCTAAGGATACCCAGGCTCCATAGTAGCTCCTTTTTGGGATTACCTTATAGGGTTCTAAACATGAACACCAAAAAGGAACTACTATGGCTCTGGGTAAGGTCTCGGGCCTGGGTTTGATCCGTGGTCAACGCGATCCGCCAAACAAGCTCGACATGCCGTTTGTCAAGACCTGAGGTCCCTCCGTTGCTTCAGGGACTTAGTTGCTGAGTTCATAAGCCCCAAAAGGTGTACACTTTTTGTTGTTATAGTGGGTGGATATTATCCCAGAAAGTGTAAAGTGTATCCACTGAGCTACTAAGGGGATCCCGGTGCTTGGGGGTCTCGATTAGGATCCCTGTTGAGGCCAAGGGCATAGCTTTGGGGTTTAGTTTTTTTCTCAGCTCCTGTTTCCCAGAGGCAGCATCCGAAACTTCTAAGAAGGCCATGGGGGCCAGGTTTGTTTTGTTTTGAACGCCTTTTTCCGTCGCACAAGTTGTCCCCAGCTACAGAATCCACCTAGTGGAAGGCCCTGAACCCTTTGACGTGCAGCACTTCCCGAACGGGGGCCAGGGGTTTAGGGTTTAGGGTTCAAGGATCGATCCTTCCTGGTTCGTGTTGAGGCACTTAACTGAATGCCGGTCCAAACAGGTCGTGATGTGCCTTGTGGGTGATGTAGAGGTTTTGTCAGGCTTTAAGCAGCACGAGGCTTAATATAGGGGCCTCTAAGACTAGAATGGTGTTGTGGGGTATCTTCGAGTACAGCTACAGAAAGGAACTCGGAGGAATTTTGTTACTAGCTATTCAAGCCTCTATATTGCTGGCAGGCGCCAGTGGCATTGCTGAAAGGGACTGCAAAGGGACTTTAATCTGCGACAGCCTCGTTTGCCGAAGCAATGTCCCCACTTCTTGAACGCCCCCCCCAACCCTATATGGGAGTTTCCGAAAACAGTGGACTCTAATTATTATAGTACCCTAAATAGTAGCAGCCTTATTATCAGGACCCCAAAATGCCGTACCCCTATAATTTTCGCAAACTCCCATATGCGAGCCCTAGACCCGAAACCCTACCATCGTCTCGGGAGGGTGGGGTGCTGTGCTTGCTCTGGTAAGTTCTCAGTTCTCAATGACAACCTAGAAAACATACCCATAGACCCTGAAGTGAAAACCGACGTGCAGAACGCCACACGCAAAAGAAACGTAAACTTTATGCTGAACCCCGCAAAAGTCGGTAAAATAATGGCCCAGTACCTTTAAAAGGCTACTATTCTACATACTTTCATGCTCTGAATGCTATAACCCAAACTCCAAATCCCAAGCTGCAGGCCCAGGGCCTCAGGTCCAAACCTCAAGCAGGGCCTAAGATACGAGGCATTTTGGTTTCTGGGGGGGATATGTTATAGTATAGTTCTACGGAGCCTATGGAGGACCTTCGAATACTATTTACTCAAATCCCAACATCGAGCAAACCCTGAACACCAAGGCCACCAACTCTAAAATCCTGAAACCCCTAAACCCACAACTCCGAAACCCTGGACCCTAAGGATTGAGGCCCAGACCTACGAACAGCCGGCAAACGAGAAAAAGACCCGGATCGCCGCGAAGCGCAAGGGCCTCAGTGAGTCTCTAGGGCTGAAGCTTCAATGTTTATTGCTCGCAGCTTCAAGGGTGTTTAGGGTTTAGGGTAGGACTTAGGGTTTTGAACGACCCTTTTCCGTCTCGCACAATCCAGAAGCGAACTCTCACTGGGCGTTTAGTGAAGCTGCTTTAAACAGTTTAAGGGTTCAGGGATCAGGGTTTATGGTGTTTAGGACGGGGTTTAAGATTTAGGATATAGGGCTTGGGGATTGCAAGGTCACATCATCTCGAGGGTTGAAGATGTTCAGACTTGGATGTAGATTTTTGTGTCAAGGATTCGGGGTCCAGCATCTGATGAAACGCTACGCCCTGAACCCTGAATCTTAACCCTTAGGCCACCACAAGCTTCAAGGTTTGTCAGGTACACCATGGTATACCTGCAGCCCTCAAGGCCTGCATCTTTAGGATTCCTTACACCTTATGCTGTAAGCCCATGACGCCCGTTGGACTTTTACAGTTTTTCGGTTGCCGGTAGCATGCAGCATGTATGCTTTGGGCGATGACAGGGCTGAGGGCCATGCTGCATACTGCAAAAAGGCCATCATCAAATGGTGCAGTAACAAAAATGCTCGTAAGCCATACAAAGCTGCAGCGACGGCAGCAACACGGAACATGGAGCTCGTCGATTTGCCGAGGCCCGCGATGCGGGGCTCGTCCCACCAGGGTAGCTCGATCTGACTATTGATGCGACAAAAACCGAGCTGATGAGCAGCGGCACCAATAGTCAACGCGATGAACCAGGCCGTCTTTCAGGGTGGCGAATGATCGCTCGGCAATGATCTGGCCAAGGATGGGCGCAAGGTCCAGCGTCCAGGGCTCAAGGATCTTATAACATGCTTGGAGCAATCTGCATACGTAGCTCGTACACCTGCGAGCAGGTTGGTTCGGATAAATATTCTATACCTAAACCATCCTAAACCCTAAGGGTTCATGTAACCAAGTAGTATCTACTTTGGGCCTAATGTACCTATATAGGGAGTAATTAAATTGAGACCAAAGTCAATGTACTAGTTGGGTACATGGACCCCCAAGTAAGTCGGCTGTAAGTACCTATAGTCTCCATTGTAGTTCCTTTTTGGGGCTACCTTATAGGATCCCAATTGTATATTTGGCTAAACCAAAAAAGGAACTGCAATGGAGACTATAGGTAGAGTTATAACTGGGGGTAAGTCCATTTAGGGTACATATACCTCTACTTACAACCCACTTACTAAGTCCCCTGGGCCTCTAAGTAACCTGAATCCCCCCTACTATAGAACCCGTAAAGATCCCTTTTTAAGGAACCCTTTAAGCAACCCATACCTAAACCCTAAACCTGGACAAGTGTTGGAGAATCTGGTCTTCTGTGGAGCTTGACGAATTGAAATGTGGAATTCGCGACTTCCGGCTGCAGGGTTTAGTTCGGTTCCAACATTTCGGGTTTGAGGTTTATAGGGATTAGGAATGTTTCCTGCCTGAGTCTGGGACTCAATAAGCAAGAATTCCAGTTTAAGCGTACCGGTTTACCTTAGCCCTTTTGAAACCTACATGTTCATCAATCCGTCTTTTCATATCTGTACCAAGTATACAGTTCGTACACAATGTAAGGGATCAGGGTTACTGTTCAAGGTTAACGTCAGATCAGCAACCGTGGAGTTGAGTTTGCTGTCCAACGACCAGGGGATTTCGAAGGCTAGCCTTTATGGTAGATATAGCATGCTACAAGGTTATCCACAACCAAGTAGGGTTTAGGGCCCAGGGTTTAGGGTGTAGGGTATGAAGCTAAAACACACCCACAACGCAAACGGCTTGTTTCTCAGGACTCTCCTCCTTTTCCTCGCTATGATCACTATGTCTGACCTCTGAGGAAGGTCATGGTGACAAACAACTATTGTATTTCTATCGTTGTACGAGCACGATGATATCCCATGAGTCATCCGTCGACCTGTAGCTACTACTGGTGAAGCTCCTACTTCCTACCACCATGACGACTACCTTTGCGGTTTCCACCTCTGATATTATGCTGCAATGGGAGTTTCCGAACATTAGAGTAATTAATTACATTATTTCGGGGTCATTATCATAAGGGTCCTATTATTTAGGGTCCCCTATTTTCGAAAACTCCCAAATAATATTGCTCGACTCTTTAGCATGGCAACCGTCGAATTTCTAAGCCCCGTGCGCAGTCCCCGCGCGCGGCCATTGAGTCCTCGATGTGTCATTGTCGTATGAAATCGAAGTAGAATAGAGTACTTTATGATACATTATAATATACCTTTAGGCCAGGGCTTTGGAGCTTAGAGACTGATCGACTGGCGCGCACGCTCAAAGAACTCTCGAAAAATGTGTGGTTCGGTGATTTTCCAAGGCGGTGTAGGTGCCTTTTGGGGTTCCTGCCAGCCAAAGCATGAGTTCGGAGTCTTATCCTCAACTCGAAGCATGTGGTTGATGGGAGACTCTGGGGTTAAGTGTATGGGAATAAGGCTTTGCTTTTCTAACAGTGATGCGGCTCCGTTTCTTAGACCATCAGATTGCCTTGGGACATCCTCTCTGCCCTTCTTCAGCTACATTTCGTCCTGTTCTTGTGTCTTTGTGTCTTCGCTTCATGCAAATAAAGAACATGGAGGGGCCGACAAGCTCACCTCCTGCACCAAAGCCTTATTTTGGCCAGACACTTCGCGATTCTAAATCCCTCAGCTCTGCACACGTCCGAGTATGCTTCAGGCCCGGTAATAACAGTGTTGGTGTATTTTGCACTGGGAGGCTGAAGGGAACAGAAGCAATCTTCAGACTGATTGCCATAGCCGCAGCCGCCCAAGTTCCCGAACCATGTAACGTAACAAAAACTTAAGGACCTAAATATGAGACCACCCGTAAACGCTAAACTTGGTGACTTGAACCAAAAACTCTGAAACCGTAGACAGCTGCCTAAATCCGTATACCCTGGCAGCCGTCGAAACTACACCCCGGGCCCAAAACGCAAACCCTAGGTCCTGATGCCCCAACATCTTGTAACATAGAGGCCTTAAAAATAGAATAGGGTTTGGGGTATATTATACTCATCTTGTAAAATAGAGGCCTTAATAATTAGAAAAGGGTTTTGGGGTGTATCGTCATTGAGGCTATATGTTAGCTTCTGTCAGGGAATTTCGATCAAAGGCCTATTTATGGCGCTTAGAAGGATTATAGGGAACCCCCAAAATAGTATACGTCATTATTAAGGGCCGTCTACCACAGAACCCTACTATAGATCCCTTATAGACCTCTTAAAGGAACCCCCCCCAAAACAGTATAGGTCACTATTAAGGCCCCTCTAGTACTTCGAGGGCCGCTGCCTGGTCTTGGTCTGCTTGCACATCCGAAGGCCTCCAGATGAGATTTTGGGAGTTTCCGAAAATGGGGATCTTTAGGGTTCCTTTATGGGGTTACTATAGGGGTACTATAAGGGTTCCTTTAAAGGACGACCCGTAGGGCTCCTTTAAAGAGTGACTATGGGGATACTATAAGGGCTCCTTTAAAGGACTCTATATGGGTGGAGTTTCCGAGAATGGGGACCCTTAGGGTTCCTTCAAAGGGTTGCTAGAACGGTACAATATAGGGTTGAGGGTTTACGGTTTAGGGTTTAGGGTTTAGGGGTTTAGGGTTTAGGGTGTAAGGGTTATATGGGGTTTCCGGGAAAGGGGACCCTAATATGGTACCCTATATAAATAGTTGGATCCCCATGATAAGAACCCCAAAATAAGGTACCCGTAATCTCCGGAAACTCCTATTTAGGGAATTTTCAGGATTGCATGGGGTTTAAAGACATGTTGGTTTTGTATGTCCTTGATCTCCTCTTTCGGTTCGAGGCAATTAGAGCTCCAGGATTTAGGTTTAGGGGTCGAGGTTATTGGGTTTAGGGACTTAGAGATTTAGGGGCTTAGGGCTTATCATCCTGACACTGAAAGCTTCACACAGGTGAAACAGTAAACAGGTGGAACGTGGGAAGCACCGGTATGGGTAGTTGGGAATTCATGTTCACCAAGTGTCCTCTGAGTGTTCCATAGGAGTGAAACTGTAAAGCCTACAACCGAAATCAACTTTATAAGCCTTCCGTTCCGCCCCCCATAAGGACAACATTAAGGTCATCCACAGGTTTGTGTTTTCATCGGAATGGTTCGGGTAGTTCACGGCGCAGGGCTTCGTGTTATGAATCGTATTAGCGTGGAGCGGTTATCCCAAAACCTGCAATTAAGGCGGCGACTGAGACCCTGAAACCTGAACCCTCGGGGTGTCTGAGACAGTCCCGGGGAGAAGCCTCAAGAAGCGGAGTTCCATCTGCAGAGAATGGGCCCCGGCGGCCTCGCAGAACAACTTTTTGTGGGGCCTTCAGGGTTTGGGGATTTAGGGCCATAAGGATTTAAGCCTTCGGCTTAGGAAATCAATACCCCTTCGCACTTTTGCAACAGATTGGTCAAACCTGGTTCTAAGTAGCTACCACAATAAGACAATAGAGGAAATTGTCTCGCAGTGTACGAATTAGCCTAGACCCACCAACTACCCTCTATTACGCCCCAAGTACCCATTATTAAGGACCATAAGGGCTCTGTTACAAGGCCGTTTGGGGGTCCTGGAGCACTAAGGGTTAAGGCTTCCTATACTAAGGCGTCCAGCGATCTGAACTCCTAAAGCCCTCAACGACAGCGTCCGCAAACCCACAGCCTGATTCGTAAAGGCCCAGGAGCAGGAGACTCGGACAAAAACAAAAGTACTGTAAAGAACAGACCCGAAGCCTTGAAGTTAAGACGACGCTGGACTTCCGTCGACGATTTCGGCCCTAAACCCTATAATTAACCCTGAACCCTAAACCCCTGAACCCCAAACCCTGAACCCCTGAACCCCGAACTCCAAACCCCTGAACCCCACAGCAGTCAACCCAAAAGCCGCCTCAAACTTTGGAGACACCCAGGCAGGAGGCGCCCTTGGCAGCTCGGATGCTTTCGTCACCGTCCGAGTTGATTTTTGTTAGGGACCCCAAAAGGACGTAAGCATAAGCATTTTATAGGGATATCCCTACCCTACTCTGGGCTTCTTTTAGGGGGTGTAGATGGGATATATCCCTACCCTATTTTTAATCATGCGCTTATGGAACTAGTGACTAGCGCGGTTCGTGCGGATGCTTCATTGATCATGGCAGTATTGCGACTTTGCCGCTAGCACCTAGCCGCGCCATGGAACTTATCCGGTCACAGCTTTGATCATGCATGCTCTGAGGGATACGGACTCCTTGCCACTTCCAGATATCGAGAGCTGACCATTGGTGGCAGGAGGTTACCAGAGACTATAGAACAAGCGTCTAAGCCAAAGCGCAAGTCTAAGTACACTACATCTAGCAAACGATAGCGGATGCGGGTTGAAGCAGCAGCAGTGATGCTTTCTGCTTGCTGCCGCTGGCGGCGTAAACCCTGCAAGCCCTATAATAAGCCCTGTAAACCCTATCCCTGAACACTCTAACCCCCCAACCCTAACTCTACACCCTTTTACTTAAGGGGCTGAGTACCCTCGCCCAGCAAAGGTCAACCTTTGCAATTATGGTAGGATTATATCAAACCCCAAAAGGTTAAAGGATACCTACTCAGCTACGAAGTTTACCCCAAATAAGGTGCCCGCGACACCAGATCGCTCCGGAGGGCGAGTTTCGCGATCTGCTGGGCAGCGTCCTGCGGGGGTCCCGAGCATCCCTGAAGAGTTCGGAGCGGGATTCTGGAGTTTGTCATTTAGGGATTTAGGAATTTAGGGTCTCGGAGTGTGTAGCATTCGGGATTCTTGGGTGATGCGGGGGTTTGGGATTTGGGGCTCCGGATTCGGGGCTACTTCGCAGTGACTTAGGAAGGAGCTCCAGACGCAACCCTCCCCCCGTCGGGTTTCCCCTCGCCAGGAGACCTCCACCGTAATCCCGCGGACCTATACGGTTTAAGGTCGAGAGTGTAGGGTTTCGGCTCCCTTACTAAGTCCCGAACACTCTCACCACCAGAAATTCTAAACCCTCCCCCCCTTAGCCCCCCAACCACCCAAGATCAATCCTTCCCGAAGAATCACTACGACAATTCCCTTGTTGTCCCAATGCTGCTTTATAATTCGTAACTCTAGTAGAACCCGTAAGAATTATATTCCAATTACTAGAGCGTAACTGCAAACCCTAAACCCTGAACCCTAAACTAATTACCCTAGACACTAAACCCTCAATTCTATTCCCTCAACCCTAAGCTGTGAACCCAAAGGCCTAAACTCGGAACCCTGAGCTCGAAAAACCCTGCTCCACAAAGTCCTTGATGATCCAATCGACCTTGCGAGTAGGAATATTCTCGACCTCCCGGATTGGAGCGGCTTCAATATTCAGGGCTGAAGATACGGGGTTCAGGGTTCCGGGCTTGGGATTTAGGGTTTAGAGTCAGGGGCTTGGGTATTCCGGTTTAGGTGTGGGGTGTAGGAGTTTAGGGTTTGGGATAGAAGAGGGCAGTAGACGGCTTACAAGGGTGAACGAACTGCTTTCGTGTCTAGAACAGTTGGGGGCAACGGTTCTTTGTGGCTTACGCTTTAGGGGTTTAGGGCCTAGGTACTGGAATTCAAAGTTTAGGATTTGCGAGGGTTTTCGACTTCGGGTTGAGAGCTTTAGCAGTTCAGGGTAACTTTCTGGTGTTCTGAGTCTGCCTTGTCATTCAACTCAGAATCCTACAAGCTTGCAACCTTACCATATCAAGGACTATTACCTGAATCAGGGCGAGGATTCATCCAAAGGGGCCCCTGAAAATATTAAGCAGTTTGGGGTTTAGGGTTTAGGGTTAATGTGTGCTAGTTTTCCGCACCTCCTCCTGGTCGAACCCTCATGCATCAAACGGCCAGACCTACAGCTTGAACCCCACTATGACCCAAGCCCAACTCTCAGGCTGCAGGCCTCAAAACCCAGTAGCCGAAGAACCCCAGAGCTCTGCTATTAGGGTAGGGTTTAGGGTTTAGGGTTTAGGGTTTAGGGTTTAGGGTAATCTCAACGGCCGGTTGCAAAGAGGGCATACTTACGAGGCTCTATCACAGTATCTGGAAGAACTTCTGGCGTCGACAATCGTGTCTTAGCGATGATTAAAACATGGGGCAGTTGATGAGGTGAAGAGACAAAAGAGGAGCAACAAGAACGCCGTTTCGCCGCACACTACCAAAATCATCCGCTGTTGTTCCTGATCCCAAGCCCAAATCCTGCAACGGAAGCTCTTGATTTACGGTTGCATGGAAAAGGGTCCAGGGCGCACGACCAATGTTCAGTGAAGTTTGGAACCCCATCCGGCCAAACATGGGCTATCCCTAAAACCCTAAACCCCTAGGGCAAAGAATGAACTCAAAGCCCGCCCTTCCTAATCCCCGAATGCCACACCCCAGACCTCTCTGTAACAAGAGATCAATGCCAAACACAAGCCGCCACTGAACCCTAAACCCCAAACCCCAAGACCCCTCAACACACTCCACTAAATCCCAAACTGTAAACCCTACCATCAAGAGCGCGCAGGCCTCGGCAATGATGTTGTCAAGTCGAGTCGCTCGGCCCTGGTCCAAAAGAGTCGATGAAGGTAAGGCAGTGTGGGGGTTTAGGGTTAGGGCACAAAACCCTCCAAATTCCGATAAGAGGAGTCATGGCACCCTGAAACTCACCTGCAATTCCGACAATCCGAAGGTCCTGAACACAAAGCACGCCGAAGCCCGACCCTTCCTGAAACTGCGCATGCGACACGCCCAGAACATGGCACCCTCAGGCCTCTTGCCAAGGGTCTGAACAGCCAGGCCACATCGCTTGAACATGATTGCTTTTCACGCATTGATCCCGAAGATCCTAAATCCTAAAGCCTACGGCCTAAAGCTCCGGGCCCTAGCTCCACAACGAATATCCGCCGTTGCCAGGGCTCGCACGTCCAAGACGTCGAGCAAATTTCCGTGTTCTTTACCTCAGCCGCAACAGGTTTTGTTGTGTGCGTCGGTATACATTTGTTTACCTACCCGTGTATTGTATAGGTCAGGTGCACCAAGAGAAAAAGAGACAACGAACGTTTATCTCTCGGCCTACACATTCCCATCTTGCCATCGATCCATGTAGCTATGATAATAAATGTACGTGTGGGTTTCATTTACGTGCTTATGCATCTTGACTCCATGATGTAGGATGGACTCTGATCTACGTACCAGAACCTACTTGTTATGAAGGTCCTTAGTACTATCGAAATACGATCGAACTTGCAGGGGCCCTACCAACAAGTTCTGGTAGGTTAAGGTGGGGTTCGAGAGTCCTGTCAGCCCCCGAGGCCCCCCTGCAGTAGACAGGTTAGGGAGAGGGTTTGGGGTTTGGGGGTTTAGGGTTTAGGGTCCTTGAAGGAGAGGCCGTAAACCCCACGCCCTGAACCAAGGCGTGTCTGAACCTTTTGAAGAGCCCATAAGAAGGAACCTTTGAAGGCTAAATCCACCCTTTAAAGAAGGTAAAAGCTACACCTTGAACTCTAAATCCACCCTTGAAGGAGTATAAACCCCGAACCTTGAACTCTAAATCCACACCTTAAGGAACCTTTGCAGAAAAAAGGGGAAACACATCCTAAGCACCCTAAGCCCTAAACCCAAAGACTCCTCCCTAAACCCCAAACCCTAAACCCTAAGACTCCCAAGCCCTGGGCGAAGCATCTGCTCACGGTCTCGGAAATCACCCGACGCCTTGCCCACCAGGTCCTCGCAACATGAGATTGACGTTTTAGTCGGTGCTTCTCGTCTGGGAGACGGCCCTTATTCTGAGGATTCTCATTCCATGCAGACGTAATATGGGAGTTTCCGAAAATGGAGGACCCTAATACAATATCCTAAATAGTAGAGTTCTCATTATGAGGACCCCAAAAAAAGGTATCCCTATTTTCGGAAACTCCCAGAAACCTTGTAGGCGGAGACCATCAGTTCTGAGTTTATGCGTGGATTAACGGCTTCAGGCAATAAGCACTATAGCCCTAAACCTGGCGTGCTTGCGACTTTGAAGTTCGAGTCCTGAAGGTTACATTCTACTATAGGAGTGGTAACCGTTGGACCTCGGGAATATTGTTGTGCATGGGGGCTGCAAGAGAATGCTATTCCTCAATAGTCCGACTCCTATGATATGGGAGTTTCCGAAAATAGGGGACCCTAATATAGTGCCCAAAATAGTAGGATTCCCATTGTAAGAACCCCCGAAATATGGTACCCCTAATCTTCGGAAACTCCCATAGTAACGAGTCTTCAAATGTCCAATGACGGTTTGGCGGCCCAAACTCCTCCAATGCATTGCGGTTCGCTTCGACCTGGGGCGAGGACGCTTCAGCAGATGGCTCAACGCCAAACCGTAAGCTTTAGAGCTTAGGGTTTAGGGTTCAGGGGTTTGGGGTCTAGGGTTTAGGCTAATTACCGGGGCCTTCACAATTAATTAGAGTGCTCTTATAGCATATTTTGGGGACAGAAAACTTGTCAATGCATCACCAAGTCATAGCGGGCAAGTGGACCATGTGTTTTGGGTGATGCCTTCGGGACATCTCACTGGTTGATTGTGGAGATTGCAGCCTTATTCCCGCCACCCCCAACGGGAGTGTTGCTGCAATGCGCGCTTCGGAAGGGTTCTGGCTGTTGCAATGGTGTGCGCTGTCATAGGTGCAATCGTCAGCACTTACTGTGGAAGCTGGTGTGACTGCCGCGGAGAGATGTTGTGGTTAGCACGGGTTGGCATACTGCACTTAGACCCTTAAACCTGAGTCCGAAAACTTTGAATTCAATCCTGAACATATCATGGGCTTTTCCAAAACACTACGCGCTACATCCTGAATCCATGCTCTAGGATCGAAATTAAACAGAAGCCAGCATCCAAACACGCCCTCAATCCCCAAGATCTTTTTGCGTTCAAGGTTCCTCCGGGAACTCTGAGTATCAATACTTCCTGCCTCTCAACCGGGAAAACTGCAAACCCTTTCCGGATTTCCGGTGCGATCCGACATCCAAACCTACGGGGAGCCCGCAGCTCTTGGAGCCCCTAAATTGTAAGCCCCAAACTTTCGATCAAAGGGGAAAAGGAGGGACCCTTACTGGGGACCCCTACCCTATGATGGGCTATATAATGGGTATATAATAGCTATATTAAGGGTATATACCTAGGGGTCCTGATTAAGGGTCCCTCCTTTTACCCTTGGAGAAGCACAAAAAACTCTGCAAAAGGCTCAAGTCCCCTACCCCCCTCCCCCCTAAGGGTCCTTATGACTAAACCTTTAAGAGAAAACTCTCCTGCAAGCCACAGAAACCTGTATGACAACCGAAATATGAACAAACAGGTCTAGAACTAGAAAACCCGTAGAGAAATCCTGGTAGGAACCCCTATCGGAGCCCTGACCCCTAAACCCCAGACCTTGAACTCAAGCCCTGAACTTGCAGTTGGGACCTCCAGCCTTTTCGGAAACGTTCGGAAAACCCTAAACCCTAAACCTAACCCTAAACCCCTAAACCCTAAACTCTAAACCCTAAACCCCTCAAAGCTAAACCTGAAAGCAGACCCTTACTTAGAGTTGGGACCTTCTTGCTCAAATAGTCAAGGTCGGCCGCGAGGTTCTCAGCGAACGTGTCCGCCTCCACGCGACAAGGTACAGGGGTTTAGGGCTTGGGGTTCAGGGGTTTGGGGTTTAGGGGTTTAGGGCTTGGGGTTCAGGGGTTTGGGGTTTAGGGGTTTAGGGCTTGGGGTTCAGGGGTTTGGGGCCGGTATAGGGCTTTAGGGCTTAATGTTCAGGGGTTTGGGGTTTAGGGGTTTAGGCTTTAGGTGTAACGAGGGGTCTTCAGACGGGCCATTTCTACAGAGGTCCTTACCGGGGCCTTGATAAGTAGAAAAGGGTTCCTGTAAGGAGTGTACTGCAAGGCTTTGTTATCAAGATGTTCCTGCTTTTTAATCGACCCCTTTCCTCTCGGTATCCGCATCGTGGAACTACGTACTCTATTATATATGTATGGCCCTCTTGGCCACGCAAAGGCGCATTCAAAGTTCACACTGGTCCTGGAAGACAGCATCCCACAGCCCTAAACAATAACCACGAAGAATTCTCGCAACCTACATTTCAGGTTCTCAGCCCATCACCCTTTTGATATTGCGAGGGGCATACGAACCAGCAAAACCAAGCCAGATCCTCGCGGCTACCGGATAGAAGATCACGAGGGATCCTTGCTAGAACCATGTCACAGACCTTTTGTATTCTACTATAGTAGCCTTATAGATCGCTATAGTATCCCTTTTTGGCAACCCCTTTAAAGGAACCCGATTCTAATGATTCAGGCCCCAGTATTATTGTATTCAAATCCTTATATGAGGCTTGCGGGGCTGAAGTTTCAGGGCTTCTTCAGCTCGTGCGGCTTAGGGCTCAGGGGGTTCGGGTTTAGGGTAATGGGTTTAGGGGTTTAGGGGTTTAGGGGTTTAGGGTTTTAGGGTTTGGTTTAGCATTTAGAGGTTTAGGTTTAGGGTTTAGAGTAAGATTTGGGCTGGCCCCCTGAGGCGTATAGAATAATACCCCATGAACTTCTGTAGGGTTCCTAACTGGCTATGGCTCCCAAGCAAGATCTTCAAGCGAGAAGACCATACTATCTTTAAGTTCGGGTATACCACAGGTAGGTCTTAGCTCTCAGCCCAGAACTTTTATAGACGTCCCCGAACCCTAAACACTTTTAAGGCTCGTTTTTAAACAATCTATGGCTTTAGGGTTTAGGGCTCAGAAGCCAAAGTATACCAGGGCGTGTCTATACTGAACTTAGAACCCTAGCAAAATTATGATTTTAGCTGTTTCTTAGGGGTTATAATAACAAAAATTATTCTAAGTAAGCCTAAGGTGTAGGGCTGACAGCGGCCTTGTCCATCCGCGATTCGAAGTAGGCAGCTTGCCGCTCCTGTACCGGTCTGGGAATTCAGCTCGAGTTCAGGGCTGAGGGATTGGAGATTAAGGGCTTTTGGGTATATGGTTCAGAGGTTTAGGGTTTAAGGTGTTAGGGTTTAGGGTTTTGGGGTTCAAGGTCATCGAGTTTGTACCCCAAAGGCTCCATGTACCCGTATAGTGGGTACTTAGGCCTTAAAGGGGTCCCTATATAGGCACTTTAAAGCCTAAGCACCTACTATATGGGCACATGGAGCCTGAGGGTTTAGGGCTGTAAACCCATGAACCCCCTGAAGCCCTTTTTCCACCCTGGGCCTCAAACTTCTAAACCCCCAAAAGCCCAGACCCCAATTCCGACACCGCTCAGCCTCAAAAGTGGGCTTTTGTCTTCCACGGCTTTGGCTTGAAGGCAGTAGGCGTATCAGGTCTCAGTCGTTCAAGAATCAAGAATAGGGGTTTGGGGTATATTGTTTAGGGGTGTTGTGTTTGTTGGGTTACCGGTTTACAGTTTCGGGGTCTGCGGCTTAGGGTTTGAGGGCGCTCAGAGCTTTGATGAGTGTCGGGTTTACTTTGAAGCTGCAGGGCCCGTGGGCTGCAGGGCTTTTGGCCGGGAAGCGGAAGGGTAACGCGCTCGATCAGTATAAGCCACGAAATAGCCCCTGCCGTTTTTGGGCTTCAGGCTCAGTTCTCGACATCCCTGGCGAAGAGCTGCGCGTATGATTCGAAGCTACTGGTACTAGGGGCAAGGGCTCTGGGCGGGGTGGGCAAGCTGCGGCATGAGATATCATACCATGAGCAAGCAGAACGGCAGCATCATAGCTAGTACGAAGCGAACGCCGGCGATGGCAAGAGCCCAAACCCGAAAACGACGAGATTTCGATACATGTTTGGGAAATGCACGGACTAGAAGTCAGATGCTGATGATGTTGTTGGGTTGTTTTCTTGGGTTCTTATAAGGGCTTTGTGCAGGCTGGGCTGGGTGTTAAATTGGTCATTGCCCTGCAAATTCCGTGTGAAGTCCCATAACAAACGTCGCAAAAGCTCCATGAACCCAAGTTCCATAGAGAAAGCCCTTACAAAGCCCCTTTGAATCGCGGTAGGTACCCTTACAAGCTACTTTCAGAACTCTTTTCGAGCGCTTCTAAGCAACCCTCTTACAAACCTCCAGAAACCCCTCCCAAGCCCCTTGTAAAGCGTTTATCCAGCCCAATACCAGAAACGTCTTAGAAACCAGAGTCATCACGTGTGAAACCTATCTAACAGATCGAACCGTCTATTTAATATAGTATACTCTAGACTACAGTGTCTTAAAGTATCATAGAGTATGCTCATATACAGCATATGAAAAATGTAGAACCTTAAACCCTAAACCGCCCGCCTGCGTGTCCTTGAGCTCGGCCTTCGTCCGTTGTAAAGCCTCGGCAGCCGCGACTAGGGGCTTTCGGTTCAGGGGTCCCGACTCAGGGGAGTAGTGTGCCCTCACATAGGGGCCTTAATAGTCAGAATAAGGTTCCTTGTAAAGGGTATTATAAGGGATACTATAAGGGATCTATAGGGGTACCATGGTATAGGGGCCTTAGTAGTCAGAATAGGGTTCGTTTGAAAGGGCATTTTAAGGTTACGGTTACTATAACAGAAGGCGTCTGTCCAGGAGCACGTCCTCCTCCAGGGCGATGCTGGAGGCATGGCTTGTGCAGTGCAAGTCAGTGGCTGCCGCCTGCTGTGCAGAACGTTGCGAGGCAAAGTAGGCGGCAGCCACGAGGCTGCTCCACAAAGTGCGCTGGACCCCAAGACTCCAATACCCCTTAATTAAGGAATATACCTTAAATTATAGTAGGATCCCGAATATGATTTAAGGAATATTCCTTAATTAAGGGATATTGGAGTCTCTGGGGACCAGCCCGAGAGTTCGTCCGAGCTTGCGGGGCTGGCGTCATTGAAGAGCGGTTGCGAGGCAGAGCGATGCATTTCCTGTGCAGAGCGACGCAACAATTCCGACATGGGCGATGCAGGTTGCTGGGCACTAGTTGAAACTGAAAGTAAGTTCTCTAAACTTGATTCTTAAGGGTACTATGGTATAGGGGGCCTTAATAGTTCGAATAGGGTTTTGGGGCACACTGTACTATAATCGTAGTAAGGAACACCCAAACTGGCATTGGTAAGTATTTCGGGCCCATAGTAGTTACAAGGGTGCAGGGTGCTCCAATAGGCCTACTTCCCAAACACCTATGGGGAAAAATCAAACTTTCCACTAAGACTATGCTATAAGAGCACCACAAGTTGAAAGTTGGACTTTGGGCCGCTATACACAAGATTCCCGGCAATGGCCCATCTAGAAGCCTGATTCATTAGCGGTACTCATAATATAATACACCGGCAAACTGGTCTGACTATGCCGACCCCTACACTCCGAAACCCTGCAACTCTACCCTAAACCCCAAAATCTCCCATGCCCCCCATGCACGCCCCAAGAGCGTACAGAAAAAACATACCCTAAACCCTAAAACGCTAAACCCTAAACTCCCTAAACCCCTAATCCCTAAACCTCCTACACCCCGAAACCTTGACGCCCTAAACTCCACCCTAAACCCAAACCGCATACAAGCTCTCGCCCCCTCCACTCTTCAGGCTCTCGCAGTCATCGCGTGCTCGCGTGTCTCCTGGGCAATCGCTGGCCTAAAGGTTTGGGATTGGGATATAGAGGTTAATTAAGGGTTTAGGAACTGCGGTATGGAAAGTTTTTTGGACATCCCTTCTCCGTTCGCCGAAGTCCAGGGTATGGAGGTTTGGGCTTAGGGTATAGAGGTTCTAGAAAGAAGTATCACCGCGGCGATGACGACAATGATGCCGATTGATGACCATCGATGTGCTAACGGTACTCCTGTGGTAACACTCGAAACAGTCACAGAACAAGTTCAAGCGGAGTGTGCCGGTGGGCAAAAAACTCTAAACCCCTAAACCCCAAACCCCTAAATCCCTAAACCTTAAAAAAAAGCCTACACCCTTAAACCCTAAACCCTCATAGATCCCTTAAAGGAACCCGTATAGATCCCTTAAAGATCCTTTAAAGTACCCCTTCAAGGAATCTCCCGCCCTAACCCCAAAACGAGTGTCCTGCTCCGAATCCTTGAGAGCTTTCGTAAGTAGCTCGTTGTTCTGGTGCATCCTTGGGAAAAGTGCAAATGAGGGCGAGCGTTTACAGATTCAAGGTTCAAGGGATGGCGTTTAAGGTTTCGGGCTTAGGGGTTTAAGGGTTTGATGCGTTCCGGAGGGGGGGGGGGTCGGGTTTGGAGGGGAACATTTGTGGAGCCCCAAAACCTGGTGTAACTCTTACCAATCGATCTTGACTCAGGGCGATTCGTGTAGACCCTGTAGAGCTAGGGATTAACAGGGTTTAGGGTGCAGGGCTCCGAGTTCACGAGATGACGTCATCAACGCTTTCATGGACAGGGAAACCCACAGTTACCGATACCAACTTCACAGTTTGTGGCTTAGGCTTCGGGGTTTGGGCCAGAATCGGTTTGACATGTGTAGTGTAATGATTAGGGGAGGAGGCTTACTTACATGTCGTCCTCCGCAGGCAACCGACCATCCAAAAAAAGTGTCTAATGTTCGTTTTGGAGCCTGGCTAATGCTGGTGGCTGTTGTGCTTATAGCAAGATAAGAGGGTTTCATTTAAAAACATAGAGGGTTTTATAAAGACCCTCTTTATAAAAAGCCTCTATAGCAAGATAAGGAAGGTTACAGGGGCTATTCAGGGATAGTATTACTTGCTACTAACTACCTTTTTGAGACCTTCAAATCATTGTAAGTCAGACTCGATGGGTGCCTCAACTGCAGCTATAGATAATCTGGCCGGCTACTAGAACTACCAACACTCCAAACCGTTCAGGTAGGTGTGTTACAGGACGTTCAGCCACGTACGGCCATGGAGGATGACAGGTACAGATAGCCAACCATCCTAAACGCAACATCCCAAATCACGAAAACCCAACTCTGCAGCAAAGAAGATTACCTAGACGCCTCCATAGTAGGGTACCCTAGCCCTGATCCAGTAAGATGGGATTCTCTGGTTGTGTCTAAAATCTAGGTGGATCTCCTCATTTGGGCAACGTTTGGATACCCCAAATACGCATTACTAAGGCCCTTTATGGCTCTGTTAGAGTGTCCTTGGGGGTCCTAGTTGACCTAACCCTAAACCCTAAACCCTTAAACCTAAACCCTAAACCCAAAACCCTAAGCCCTAAACCCTAAACCCTAGCTCTAAAAGCCTTGACCACCCCATCCCCGACCTTCTAGAAGACTACTTGGAGGGTCTTTAGGGGACTTAGTAAGTAGGTAGTAAGTAGACTTATAAGTACCCTAAAAGGGACCCTCATTGGGGTTATGATACTTATAAGTCCCTAAAACCCCCGACCCTCCAAGTACAGATCCGTGCAGAACCCCTGTTTCCTATAGGTAGTTGTGCAAATTATTAGGCCCCTTTTTGGGTTCCCTAAATATTAGGTGCCGTACTATAATAGGGACCCAAAGAAGGACCATAATTTTGACAACCACCCATATAGGTGCCTTGTTCGGAAGCCCAAATTTACTAGTGTTACTGCTACTGCCAGAGGTTCCCCAGTAGCCGTCAGTAGCCCCTTCACAAGAAGGATCGCGACTGTTTGGTTCTCACAAGGATGCCCCAAACAAACAAGGCGAAAGGGTACTGCTGGGACACATAATATTGCCCGAAACCCCAACTCCAATCCCTAAACCCTAAGCCCGAATCCCTAATAAACCCAATTCCTAAACCCTGAGCCCCAATTCCTAAACCCTAAACCCAGTCCCTAAACCCCGTTACCCAGAGGCTCCATGGTAGTTCCTTTCTGCGGTTACCTTGTAGGATTCTAAATATGAACCCCAAAAAGGAACTAATATGGAGCCTATGGTTAGACCCCTAAACCCTGAACCCCCTAGATACCAAAGATCAGAGCCCAACCGTGAGCTAAGCCTTGGACAGCACCCGAGACTCGCTCCGCATCACGGCCATGTTGGCCGAAAGCTCGCGACCTGACTTCGGGACATGCCCGAACCCGAAACCCCGAAGCCCTAAACCCCAAACCCCTAAACCCCTAACCCTAAACCCCTAAGCCCCTAAACCCTAAACCTTATATTGGGTTCCTGATTGTAAGGTTCCTTAGGGAGATCTAAATGGGTTTCTAGAGGGCTTCTATAGGGTGTGACTACGACTTAAGGCCAGCACAAATGCTGCCTTTTTTACACAAGTGTATATAGAAGCCAGAACAAACAACCCTAGGAAGGTTGGCTTTGTTCGGCTTGGGTTGGGGTTAAGGGCTCAGGGGATACCAGATCGGATTCCTTGCGGTTTGAGGCTTGAGGGCTTAGGGTTTAGGGCATTGGACTTAGGGTTTGGGGCTTAGGGCTGACTTTAAAGGAACACCCAAAAGAGTAATTACTGGTAATGATTCAGGCGCCTTTTCTACAGGCCACACCTTTGCCGATCTCAACTCGGCACCCTTTAGAACCTATGCGGGAGTGTCCGAAAATCAAGGACCCTAAGATTGTACCCTAAATAGTGGGTCCTCATTACAAGGACCCCCCCAAAATCGGGTAGCCCTGATTTTCGGAAACCAGGCAGGTTTAGGGCTTACACTTCCGATGGGCGGCATCCTGCAGGATCCAAAGTGCCCGGTGCAGTGCCCTAAGCTGTGCCAATACCCAGAGACTCCAATATCCCTTAATTAAGGAAAATACCTCAAATTGGAGTAGGATCCCTGATATGATTTAAGGCATATTCCTTCATTAAGGGAAATTGGAGTCTCTTGGTAGTTGCAGTGCTTGTTTCCGGCTAGGCAAGCGTATCTCCTGCAAACACGGTTGCTAGTGCAAAGCGGTATTTCGATAGGTAATGAGGCAAACCCCCCACGCCCACAACCCTGGATTGAAACTGAAACAAATGGAGAATAGCAGCCGCATGTAGAACAGCCCTCCGATTGGCGCTTGGGTTTTGCATTGCTTTGCAGAGCTGCTCTTTGTGTGGTAATGTTCTACGAGTTTTCCATGATTCCAAAAAAAGGCTGCATAGGGTTATTCAGGGGTTTGGGCATCAAAGTCGACGGTTTGGGCTTGCTTAGGGGAGGGCTTTCTCAGGGAAGCGGCTACGACACTACACTGGATCAAAGCAAGGGCAGTGTTATCATTTATGTCGTGGGGAGCATCTATACACCGGGTCCTATACCGTAAAGTAGGGCTTACGGAGTTTACAGGTCAGGGCTTAGAGCTCAATAAGGCCGTGACGGGTCAGACCAAGTTTGTCGTAGAGGTCGGTGATCTTTTCCTCGTGTCTCCTGCGGACTGGATGAGCTGATTGGGACCGAAAACTCCCTAAACCCTAAATCCTAACTCCGAAAACTCCCTAAACCCTAAACCCGAAAACTCCCTAAACCTCCGAAAACTCCCTAAACCCTAAACCCGAACACTCCCTAAACCCTAAACCCTAAACCCCTAAACCCTAAACCCCTAAACCCTAAACCCTAAACCCCTAAACCCCCTAAACTCCCTAAACCCCAAGCCCTCAGATCCGGACTGTACTTTGCAGAAGATTCGGGCTTGAACCCTAAACCCTGAACTCGAAATCCCTACAACCCGGAAACCACATCCCAAAAGCATAGACCGGGGACCACGATGACAAGGACGACTGCTTCACCGATGAGCAGAAACACAGCATTACTCCGAATCAAGCGAAACTGGCTACAGTAGGAAGAGTTTAGAGCTTGGGTGTAGGGTGCAGCATGTTCCCGAAACAAGCTCGCGCGGTCCACTCGGCAAACGGAACCCTTGGAAGAATGACTCGTTTTATACCCAACAAATATCCATTACAAACCTGAAATCCTCTGCCTCCAACACATGGCGCGACTACTGCAATCTCAACGGCTAAGATTTAGGGTTTAGGGCTCAAGTCGACCACCCCTATGTCGCCAACCCCCACAGTCGAATCCTTGAACCAACATCTTAGCAGCTTAGCACGAAGCCCTTAGCCGTTGACCTTGAACCTCAACCCCAACCCTAACACCTGACCCTAAACCTCAACCTGAGACGCTGATTTCTCCAGGCTTGACAAGGTGATGAGATTTAAATAGCAGAGCTACAGACCCGTGGAGATGTGTTGAAGTGAACCCCAAACCCAACAACCACCCTAAACCCTAAACCCTAAGATAGCTGCAGCCCACCTCATATCTTCGTTGATCCGGCTGTGCATGTCGGAGAGCTGATTCGACAGCCTTAGCGCGCCGTGGGAGACACCCATAGTGTACCCATCGGCCCCATAGTAGTTCCTTTTGGGGGATTACCTTATAGGATTCTAAATATTCACCACAAAAAGGAACTGCTATGGGGCCTTGAAGTAGAGCGTTTCGGGGTGTCACGGCTTCAAGGTGCTGGAGTTTATAGTTTTGGGGCCTGAAGTTTCGTGGGGGCTAGGATTTTGGGGTTGTTTCGGGTTTAGGGTTCTTCAATCGAGGGTTTGTGGGATGTTGCAAAGTTTCGGGCTTTGGGCGTTTCGGGTCGAGCTTCCGACTCTTGCTGGTGTTGGGATTTTGGGATTTTGGGATTTTGGGCGAGTTACGAGGGTGCTAGAATCGGTTTGCAAGGCTGTATAGTAGAAGCCAGAAAGTTGGAACATGGCTCTAGGAGGATTAGTGCTAGGATCCCTTATACTTTACCTCAAGGGCATGAGGATAATGATGTTCCAACTTTCTGGCTTCTACTGTAGTCAGGGTCGTTGAGCTCGAACATCCCTCAACACAGCTCCCGTGGTGGAGCATACTGTATCTTTGTGACATGCTCTTGGTTGAAGTTTGGGAGTGAAATGTGGCACATCTAGTATAGGGGCCTTAATAATTAGTATAAGGCTCTGGGGCCCATTATACATAATCATAATCAGGAACCCCCAAAATAGTGTTGGTAATTATTTAGGCCCCTATACTACCCAAACACTAAACCTTATAGTACCCTTCTAGAAACCTTATAGACCCTCGTAAATCCCTTAAAGAACCCTACTTATGCCGCTATATCATGGTCCTAAACCCTAAACCCTAAACCGTTAGATATCCATGTTGGGCTTGACGCTTTTAGGCTTTGCAGCAGGTTAGAGTTAGGGCTTCGAAGGTTAGCCCCTGCGAAGTCCTTGAAGCCTTGCCGGCCCTAAACACCTTCCGACCTGACTATATCTATCTATCTATATATATATATATATATATATATATATATGATTATGTCATACATATATATATATAGAGAGAGAGAGAGTGTGTGTATATATATATATATATACAAATATATACATATAGTCATATAGGGTTTAAGGTTTTATATAGGGACACCAACACCTTTCCTTCGGGCTTCTTAGTATCCTTGCTCGCAAAATTTACCAGGCGCTCTGTCAGGATCCCGAGATGCCGGCGATTGCTGAAACTCTTTCGCCGTCTTCATGGCTGTCTCGTGCAAACCTGGAGGATTTGGTTTTGCGAAATCCGGTGTCGGTAACAGATATTCTTTAGGGACGAAGACTCCTGCGATTTTCGAGGACTGCTGGAAGTTTCCATGCACCCCCGAGCGATTGTACACTTCAGCTGTACGCTGCTGCCGTCGTCCAGTGGGAACGACTTGGCTACAGGTATGTACTCTACTACACTATACTATACTAGACTAGAATCTGACTAGAGTATGTCCATATACCACACTGTCCCATGCTGTGCCATCATTGCTGCATTGAGGGCTTTCTAAGAAAAACTTTCAGAAGCTCCGGCTTTAGGTATCCTGCCCGCGAACCTTCGACAAACGCATTCAGCAAGTCAAGGAGCGATCCATGTTGGACGAGAGCTTCTGATGCTGCTCCATCGAGGCCTTTTCGTTGTCCTGCTATGCTTGGTTTAGGGTTTAGGGTTGAGGGGCTTAGGGTTTAGGGGTTTAGGGTTTATCAAAGTTCTGTTTCTTAACCAGATTTGGAGACTTAGAGTTGTTAATGCTTATGGGCTTGGGGACGTTCGAGGCGGTTATTACATCAATGTCTCATATATTCGAGGCAGCGATGGTCTGCGCGAGCGCATCAAATGCCAAAACACATCAACATTTTATGGAGTACGCGACGGTGCTGAGCCCCCACTAGTTTTAAGCTACTCTCAGGTTGTCGGTATCTTTGACGTCTTAGTTATTCGCAATACTAGTGGTTAGTTACTACAAATAGTACGAATACATAACAGAACACGAGTATTAGCTTTCATATAATGCGTACTAGGCGGCATAGGTTTGATGTTGCTCACCCCAAGCCCTAAACCCTAAACCCCAAACCCTAAACCCTAAACCCCTGCCTCCACACTCGTCTGAGTCGTCGCCAGCTTGGTGACCACGTCTTGCAGCCGTTCCGACCTACGGAGAAAGCTCAACTGCCGGGCTGAATACCCTAGCCCAAAAAGGCTAACCTTGAGGTTTAGGGTTTAGGGTTTAGGGTTTAGGGGTTTAGGGTTTAGGGTTTTCTTTTTTAAAGTGTGTTGGGCCTTTCTCTCTGCAAGCAGGTCGATTGGCTCACTCTTTTCGAGTGCACACTGAAATAAAAGCCTAAGCCAGGGTTTAGGGTTTAGGGCTTTTTTTGCAATTATCGTAGATTATATAAGCCCCAAAAGCTTACAGGCTACCTCTACTACTAGTTCAAGGTTCACAGGTTCTTCTCTTTGGAGTTCTGCGTCCGCTAGGACTAGAACGCCTGGAAGGCTGAGCCTCTGGGCCTTATAAACGACTCCGATGCATCCTAAGCCCTAAATCAACTCAAGACCAAGACCCTACAAACCCTAAGCCCTTGAAACCCATCAAAATACCCAACTAGATGAGGCTTCGGACCAGACAGCTCGCGCAAACGAACGGTCATTAAATTTTAGGGATTTGGGGATTCGGGTTTCAAGGCTTAGGGTGTCATGGCCAGGGCTCAGTGTTTTAGCGTATCCTGGTAACCGCCATAGGAGACATGTGAACATATCCCTACCTAGCTCTGGATCCGGGTCACGATGTGTCAACTTCTTGGAAGCTATGCAAGGTCTAATCAGCGCTGAGAGCGAGACTCCCAAAACCAACACAGCTAAAAACAGCAGCCAAAAACACACAGCCCTACTTCTTCATTCCCAACCTTTTAAGCCCTGGGCCCGAGGACTTGCGGAACCCAAACCCTAAACTCCCAGCAAGCACAGGGGAGGCTCGGACAGCTGGCGATCCAAGAGGGAGATGTAGCGCTGAAGCCTCGGTCTACCATAGGCTAGAGAAGGCTTAATTAATAGCATGGGTTCTGGAATAGTCGCTGGAAGGGCTAAATACTGCTGACTGAAAGGGTTCAAACATAGGGGCCTTGACAATTAGAAACAAGTTTTGGTGTATGTCATCCGTATTGTAATGGGGACGGTAGGGGGATAGTGTGATCAAGTATTCAGGCATTGCGCTCACAGAAAGATTTCTCCTTTTCCCCTGGCGGATGCTGTGAGGGAGAAAGGTGTGGTTCCGGGGTTTGGGGTTCCTAAAACATCAGAGGCTTTTGTCTGCGAAGGTGAACGGTGCAGAACTGGCGGGGCCTTATTTTGGGGTCCTTACAATACGGATCCTACTATTTGGGGTGCTATATTAGGGTCCTCTATTTTCGGCATCGCTCACAGACATGCAGCTAAATACTGCTACTGATGGCTCAAGGCCCCTGCAAGACAAACGTAGACAAACAAAATTTGAACCATACACCTTAAGGAGCCGTAATACAGCCCGGCTTTATCATAAACAATAAACTGACAATATAACTTAAATAACCTTACAGGAAAACATGGTCCAACTGCCCTCTTGGGCAGTTGGCGCCTTCTGAGGTGCCGTCTCCTCTCGCGTGGCATTGCCATCAGAATGGATGGAGAGGACCAGCTGCACCACGTCCTCGAAGCGGCGGAGCTTTTAGGGTTTGGGAGCTGAGGGTTTAGGGTCTGGCTTCAGGATTGCATAGGCGACTACGATACCGAATAATTTGGCGGCGGTCATACTCAGACAGCTCATCCTGCGCAGCGTCTTGATAACCTCTGTCAGATGTGTCTCTGCAGCATCATCCCCAGCTCATCCTACATGGGGAGTTGTCAAAGTTATGGTCCCTTTTTGGGTACCCTAAATAATAGGTGCCGTATCATAGTGGAGACCCAAAAAGGTACCATAAGTTTGACAACCACCTACATGCATTCCCGGTCGTCGTGGTGCCATCGATGTTTATCCTCTCCCTGTTGTCCTGTTTATCCCCGCCAACCCGTCCTCCCCCTCCTGAGCATCATGGTTCCCATGGTCGTCTTCATTAAAGAAGCATCGTCATATCACCACCGAGTCAAAGATCGTCACAGTCATCGCCGTCAACTTCATCAGTTCATTCTTCTCATAGCCGTCGTTACCAAAACCCGGGAGCACGAATACGAGCCACCGTCGCCGCGGGCATTAACCATGCAAGCACGGCGGCAACCACCGCCACCGACCGCCACCACGACCGCAATCCCTCACCAGCACCACCACAACCACCACCTTAAACTACCATAACCTACTTTTTTGTAGGTTCTTATTATAAACCCTAAAAGGGGATTTATAGGGACCCTACAAAAAAGTAGGTTTTGGTGGGTTAAGACAGGGCCAATACCAGCACAATCACCATCAGTGCCACCCGCACTGCACCGCCGGCATTCAGGTCACGTCAGAGTTTGAGGGCTGTCTGCCGGGATCCGTACTATAGGAGCCTAAATAACTACCTATATTACTTTGGGGGGTTCCTTATTATAGTTATAGTATAATTTGCCCCAAGAGCCTACTCTAATGATTAAGGCCCCTATATAGTATGCTCCCGAAGAACACTCCTGTTCAAGAAGCCCTGTGTACCCAGTGTTCAGTCTCGTCTCACAAACCACGGAGGAAGCAGCTTCCGGATTAAAAGTCTGAGTTGGGCTTTGCAAGTTGGGTTTAGGCTTTTGGCATATTTTGACATCAGCGAAATTCAAACCTGTCTTCGAAGTTGTGATACATCTGCTTCCATGTCCGTGCAACCGGCATGCAATATAAACCTCGGTGGTCCTCCAGCTTGTAGGACTTCTTCTTCGACTGCAGAGCTTGCGCCATTTCATTCTGCTTCCTGCAGTCGGACAAGTGCTTCGCACAACGCCGGTATCCCTAAGCCCACAGCTTGACGAACTAAACA
Organism: Symbiodinium sp. CCMP2592; assembly: GCA_905221615.1. Taxonomy (NCBI): domain Eukaryota; class Dinophyceae; order Suessiales; family Symbiodiniaceae; genus Symbiodinium; species Symbiodinium sp. CCMP2592. The sequence goes on along the minus strand of CAJNDT010000044.1, from coordinate 115,150 downwards.
CATATAACTGCTATGTCCTGTTATATGTACTATAGTGAACTGCTTCAATAGTTGCAGTCTGCTTTCGGCACCTATCTTGCTTGTTCTCTGTTGGTGTATGTTGGCGTATACCTAAGTTCATATGATCGGCTATACCCATGTACAACCATGCGCAGATTAAACACACACACACACACACACACACACACACACCCGTGCGCGCGCGAATTCACACGCACCGCGAACCCCAAAAAACAAAGCTCCCAACACCCCAAACCATGGTACCAATCGAATCTTGTCTAAGAAGCGGTTGACGGAACTTCGAACCCTACTGTGTGGGCACTGGGACCCGTATGGTGGTAGCAAGCCCTAAAACACTCATTATTACACTCCTGTGAACCTCCTTGAAACATGAGCGGCTGGGCGGGGTATCCTGCGATGCTCCCGGACATCGAAGTCTTGGTTTTGCACCGTGGTGTTTCTTGCCTCGGTTTGCAAGTAAGTTAGGGTTTCGGATTTCAGAACTCCAACATCGAAAACCCCTGAACATCCCTAAACCCTGAACCCCGGTGCGGGGTTTACGGCTGTAGGGTTAAAGGGTCTCAGGGTTTGCAGTTTTGGGGCTTCTTGCCTGTGAATCTCAGATCGGGAGCCTTTTGAAAGGGTGGCTCTTGAGGGCTCGTAGACCCGGGCTTCGAAGTTGATTAGAACATATAATACTATACGAAGGAAACCTCCAAAATAGTATCGGTAATATGCTAGGCTCCTACATTATGTTATAACTCTTCTAGAACAACCAGTACAAGGGGTTTGTGGTTTATGGTTTAGGGCCTAAGGTGTAGCGTTTAAGGTCCACTGCTTAGAGTTTAGGGCTTTGGGGATCAGGGTTTATGACTTTGGGCCAGAACCGAAAGCCTTTTGAAGACGTGTGCTGCTTGTGTATGGGATTTTTTTGGGAGTTTCCGAAAACTAGGGGATACTTCATTTTGGTGCCCCTTATAGTAAGGGTCCTACTATTTAGGGTACTATACATATTAGGGTCCCCTATGCTCGGAAACTCCCATATTGGGCTTTACAATGCTGCTCAGCGTCTGCAAAAGGGTTTGCGTAAGGTTCTTGAATGGGCACGAAAGGCTCCTTTTACAGGGTGTCATGGTTTGTCACTCTGCGAGTGCTACAGAAGCAGGTTTCTGGCGTTTTCTCGGCAATGTGTGCACCTTAAGCTCTGGAAGCGCCCGAAAAGGGTGTTCCCGCTTTGGATGAAACTTGCAACACCTAACCGAGGGTACTGGTTTGTGGAAATTACCACATGCAACTGGTCTATACCCCCCAGTAGAACCATAATGAAAAAACAACATGTTCAATATTCTCCAGGGTTTTATATGAACAACACTTCCTGAGGAGACTATAGCTGTGATGGTGTCATGGATTTGTTTGAGTGCCGCCCTCGGTCCGGTCACGACCGGGAACAAAGCAGAGGCCTCAGACTCTACTATAAGGGCCTTAATAATTAAGTATGTTAGTTTGGGAGTTCCTTGGTATACTTATAGTATACTGGGCCCCAAAGCCCTAGTCTAATTTTTAAGGCCCCTATCATAGCCCAGCACACCGATTGAAAGAAACCATCTGCGGAGGATCTAGCACTCCACGGAGCCTAGAATCTTACAGTATGTATTAGAAGCTGCCCCCACCCTGTCATAGTGACTATAAGGATTATATTAGGGCCCTATTATATTCCTATTATACCACGATTACAGGGTGGGGGCAGCTTTGAAAGTATGTACCGCAAAGCCTGAATCCCAAGAGGCTTAAAGCCGGGAAACCCAAACCCTAAAGCCATCTTCAAAAAGACATCTGGCAGGATGCATGCGAACCGATAAATCAAAGCTCGAGGTCCGGACCCCTTGAAAGACAAAGGGACACAAGATAGGGTACCCTTCCGAGGATCCGTAGCATGATGGGTACCTTGTCCCTCCACTCTATGAACCCATTTAACAGGCTGAAACCCAAAAACAAAACCCAAACACCGACGGAGCCCGAAAAGGACCCCGGCCGCCATGGCTGCGGAGCAGAAAAGTCTGGCTGAAACCACGCGGCACGGTACCCCAAGCCCTATAGCGTAGCATTTCAAGCATACAATTATGTAGACTGTGCCTACAGCTCCGGCTACCTGATTAGTAGGCTACTGGTCTCCTTATTATTGCCCTAGTGGCTATTCAACTGGAGCCCATGGGGTAGGCTTCCGTCATCATAGGGTTTAATTAGGGTTTTCAGTTTACCATTGCAAAACATCATGCAACAAAGGAAGCTCCGGCAGAGCCCAGGCGATTCTTGGGAGACAGGATGGCGCGTTGAATGGATATCTGCGCATTCCAGATGCTTGGTACCTTCGCGCCCGCACAGAGCCAACGAGGCGGCGAGTTCGGAACTCTGCTGCAAAGCTGGGGCTTGAGGGCTTTGAGGTTGCCTTTGAAAAAGAGTAGTATGCTCCCTAATTACGCCCCAAGATTTATCCTCAGCCCTAAACTTCCCTAAACTATACCCTAAGCCCATAAACTCTAGCTCAAGAGTTGATGTTCTGGCGGAAGGAAAGGAGAAGCAGTTGATTCAAGCCTCGGAGCCTCCCCAGAGCAGGACGATGTTCTGGGCACACGGGCGAGGATGACCGTAAAGTTCGGGGATCTTCGGAATCAAAACAGGGTTTGGGTCCAGTAAAGTCCAACACGTGTAATAAGGACGCCCCAAAAAACAAAAAAACATATATAGGTACAAATGGCCGCTACATCACTACGGATGCAACGAGCTATCTTCATCGTCGTGACCTTACCATAACAATGGCAAAAACAAATCTCTTCCTTCTTGTTCAAAGTCGCAGTAGCAACAGCATAATCAGCCCTCGAAGCGAGCCTGTAAGCAAAAACATCACCTTTGTTAAGCCCCTCTGCAAAGCTGTCCTAGGGGGGCAGGCTGGAACATGCACGCCGGACTGCGGTCACTATGAGCCAAAAGCTAGTTCGAACCAAGGTTGAAATTGAAGGCCTGAGAAGCTCGAAATGCAGGGCAAAGCAAGGCCTCTGCAGGTGTCACTTGTCCAGGTTCTCAATCAATTTTTCTGTGTTATCATTCGCGCCACTGAGTGTGCACTCTGCTTCTGGACAAGGAGAGTTCAGAGCGCGGGTCATTCACACCGACAAAACGCAGCAAATTGTAGTGTATTACAGTGAGAAATAGTATATTCATTAAAACATGACAGCATAAAATAATAAATTAGAATGTATTAGACTATGTTGTCGGGAATTGCTAGTTGGAGTGTGTCCTGCCTCATTACTTTAACCCTACAGGAAGCCCGCCTTAAATCCTGAAAACCTAACACCAGAAGTGTAAGGTTCGAGAGGACTCCGGTTGGGGTAAAGGGTAGTCTGATGAAATCCCTGAAACCACCAAAAGAGTACAAGCGGCCACTGGGAGACCTAGCGCCCTAAAGCAGCAAAGCAACAACCAAGACAAATCAACACATGTCTCAATGCTAAGCCACTAAGCCTCCGGTGCTTGCAAGGACAACCGCTGTGAACTAGGGCCCCTTGCCGGCACAAGTACTTACAGTGCTTGCACTGCCGCTTGCTTGGATAAAGTACTAATTGTCGCGAGCCTTGTTTCGGCTGCGGTTTGGGACCTGCTTACCTTACCATAGGATTTTGCAGGTGAAAAAACGACTAAAGCCGAAAATGCAGGTGAAAATCATCCAAAGTGTTTATCGAAAAACTAAAATGCGATAATTGGGGTGCCCCCCGGCGGGGTGCCATAGACTCCCCCGCCTGCCCCGGCCCACCAGACAATGCACAACCAGCAGCAAAGCACAAGACAACTGACAAAACATCATGGCATTACTGGGGCAGGGGTGGCCCAGGCCAGGGTCCAGCTAGGACAGCAACTTCCGCATAACTTCTGCATAGACCCCCTGGGTCTATGCAGATTATCGCGCATGCAGAAGTTGTGCTCTTAGTTAGTTAGCTCTTAACTTCCGCATAACTTCTGCATAATTATCGCGCTTATGCAGAAGTTGCGCGATAGTTATGCAGAAGTTATGCGGAAGTTACGCGGAAGTGGCCGTCTTATGCGGCCGGGAGGACCGTTATGCAGCGACATCCGCTATAAATCGCATAAGGCCCCCCCGGGCTGCATAGGACAGCAACTTCCGCATAACTTCTGCATAGACCGCCTGGGCCTATGCAGATTATCGCGCGGACCCAAACCCAACTTCTGCATATATGCAGAAGTTGTGCTCTTAGTTAGCTCTTAACTTCCGCATAACTTCTGCATAATTATCGCGCGTATGCAGAAGTTGCGCGATAATTATGCAGAAGTTATGCGGAAGTTATGCGGAAGTGGCCGTCTTATGCGGCCGGGAGGACCGTTATGCAGCGACATCCGCCATAAATGCCGTAATTTGCATAAACGTCCGTCACGGCCCACGGAAACCCTAGACGGTCACACGCCGGTGAACTTGCCCAGAATCTCCAACTCCAAACCTAGACCAGACCTCTGCACTAAAGCTTAAACCCTAAGCACCCAAGAGAGCACAAACCCAAACTCCCAACCCCCAAACCCTAACACTAAGCCCTAAACCTCTAAACCCGTAAATTCCCGCAAACCCAAACCCAAGTAGTGGTCGGAGTAGTAGTAGTAGTAGTAGTAGTAGTAGTAGTAGCAGTAGTAGTAGTAGTAGCAGTAGTAGTAATAATAGCAGTAGTAGTAGTAGTAGTAGTAGTAGTAGGAGTAGGAGTAGTAGTAGTAGTAGTAGTAGTAGTAGTAGTAGTAGTAGTAGTAGTAGTAAGTAGTAATAGTAGTAGTAATAGTAGTAGTAGTAGTAGTAGTAGTAGTAGTAGTAGTAGTAGTAGTAGTATTAGTAGTAGTAGTAGTAGTAGTAGCAGTAGCAGTAGCAGTAGTAGTAATAGTAGTAGTAGTAGTAGTAGTAGTAGTAGTAGTACTAGTACTAGTACTAGTATTAGTACTAGTACTAGTACTAGTACTAGTACTAGTACTAGTACTAGTACTAGTACTAGTACTAGTGTTAGTCTTAGTACTAGTATTAGTGTTAGTATTAGTATTTGTATTTGTATTAGTATTAGTATTAGTATTAGTATCAGTTTTTGTTTTTGGTATCAGTATTTGTTTTTGGTAGTCTTAGTGTTAGTGTTAGTATTAGTACTAGTATTAGTATTAGTATTAGTAGTAGTAGTAGTAGTAGTAGTAGTAGTAGTAGTAGTAGTAGTAGTAGTAGTAGTAGTAGTAGTGTTAGTATTAGTATTAGTATTAGTATTAATACTAGTATTAGTATTAGTATTAGTGTTAGTATTAGTATTAGTATTAGTATTAGTATTAGTATCAGTATCAGTATCAGTATCAGTATCAGTATTAGTATTAGTTTTAGTATCAGTATGAGTATTAGTATGAGTATTAGTATGAGTATTAGTATCAGTATTAGTATTAGTATTAGTATTAGTATTAGTATTAGTATTAGTATTAATATTAGTATTAGTATTAGTATTAGTATTAGTATTAGTATTAGTATTAATATTAGTAGTAGAAGAGCCTACTACCCAAAATCTTGAAACCTTACCCTAATCCCCAAAACCCTAAACCCTTAAACCCCAAAATCCTAAATCTCAGGCTGCTGCTGGATCTCAATGCGCAAACTCCCCCCTTCCCCCTCCGGTTATGCTGCGGGGCCCCCGGTTATACAGAAAAACTGCTTCAAAAACGAGCATGTGCGCAAAATCAAACAAAAAATAAAAAGCAAAACTCGTAAAGTGAATACTTTCAATGTGATTTCTGGAAGGGGTAGCTTTTTACACAGTGGATTCTCTTACATAGTGCCGAAACAAGGCTCGCGAAAATTAGTAGTACAAACCCAATTTCCCAGAACATGCCTCGCTGTCGCTTTCTTCCTCCTAGCCAAATCCAGCTTGTATAGAGCTTGGTTTCGCGTATGTGTGCTGGTCTGCTAGGTTTGGGGCTTTCTTTTACTTAAGGCGTTCCAGGGTCTGGCTCGCGAAAGTCCGAAGCCTCAACACCTAGCCTGTCCTTCCACGAACTTTGCATCTGAATCCCTCTGATCTGTTCTACATCCCCAAGACACTGTATGCATCCGAAACGACAAGCCGCTCGAGCAAGTTTGTAATTACACTTTCGACAATCCCCAGCTCTGAAACCTTTCTAGGCGCGATCTAGATCGTCTATACCCCAGCCCAGCAACCCAAACAGGAGCTGGAAGAGGAACTTCGAGATGGCAAGAAGCGCGAGGATTGTGATGCCGCCCAGGCCGAGTTGCCAATGTAGGTATGTATTAAGAAACAAATCAAACCCCATATCCCTTCAGGAGCTGCACTTCGATCCGTACGTGGAGTCGCTGGAGACTCTGCCAGCGACCTGACCGCATCTCACTCTGTCTCTGTCTCGCTATCTCTCCTCTCTCTCTCAATTCCTCCCTCTTTGCCTCTGATACACGACCTTCACAATCAGCACGTCAAGATTCCCCCAAGCTACTGACAGTCAGTTGCTGGAAGCTTATGATTACACTCTGGATAGTGGAGATGATGCCTGGCAGCACTCTCTACAGCGATCGATATATCCAGCAGTTTGCAAGCATACATATATATATATATATATACCTGTGCAACCTAAGGAGATTGCGAAATCATCAGCAACCTGCAGAAGATGATCCCTCCTCGGGTGACAGCTGCAAAGTCCGAGCCTGCTGTGAAGGAATGTCAGGATGCCAGTGCCTCCGACAGTGCACAGAGAGCTGTGTCTGCAAGGGCCATTGCAAGACCCACACGCAATCTTATGGTGAAGCTTGAGAAACCCTCGGAGTCTCAGGTTGGGAACGGACCCAGCCCTGCTGAGGATCCCTCGAAGGAGTCTCAGGTTGGAAAAGTCACCAGCCCTGCTGAGAAACCCTCGGAAGCGTCTGCACCTGGAAGCAGAAGCAGCCCTGCTGAGAAACCCTTAGCAGAGGCTGAAGAAGTACACGCCTCTGCAGATGAGGGATGCGAGGCTAGGGGTGAGAAGCGTGCGCTGTCGGGTGCCTCCGATGTCGCTGCAAAGCGCCCCAAGAGGAGGGAACACACACGCCAGGACCAACCTCATGCAGCCAAGTTACATGGGCAATATTGCACTCCACTTCAAAGCGTGTTTATTTCTTGGTTCATACAATGCATGTAATCATCTGTGTAAAATTGCAGGAGATGCTCAACCTCGCTGCGAAAGCAAGAATCCGCCGAATGGTGAAACCCCACAGGAAAAGAACTGACCTCGAGGCGCCAGAGGCTCTCAAAAAATATTGGGAAGCCGGGACGAAGGAAAAGGAGGAGCTCGCCGAACTTTTGGAGAAGTGCAACTTCAACCGAAAGTCTTGCCATGCAGGATTTTAAAACCCTCTATGAGGAGTGTCGTAGTGTCGTGGACATTCAGTACCAAACACAATCTGCTGTATATTTGTTACTAACTGAGGACATCTTCATCAGCACCGTCGAAAAGACTGTCAGCAGAAAAGAGAAGATAACCCTGAATCTGGACCAGGGTTGGTATTCCGAACCTGAGCTCCGGGACGAGTTGCACTGGCCGGCGTCACTGTTCTTAATTTTCGATGCCTTTGCCCATGTCTGTGTGTGTGCGATGCCTGAGATCTGTTCCTGGAACACCGGCCTTTGACTGCTATACACATCGATCTGCATAAGGGCCCGGATCGAGGGCGTGAAGCGCTGTTGCATGGCCCACAAGGACACCCACGCGAGGCTACTTTGCTTTGCAATGGTGGAGTTGTGACTGCACAAAGTAACTTCAACTTTATGTGCATCTAAGGGCCAATGTCTACGATGGCGAACTTGAATATTGGGTTACCGTGCGGGAACGAGGTGAACACAAGCAGATATTGACACGTGAGGAACGGCAGAACCAGAGGGAGCAGGCCTGGTGAGTGCGTAAGAGAGAGAGAGAGAGAGAGAGAGAGAGAGAGAGAGAGTCAGAGAGAGTCAGAGAGAGTCAGAGAGAGTCAGAGAGAGTCAGAGAGAGTCAGAGACAGAGACAGAGACAGAGAGAGAGAGAGAGAGACAGAGAGAGAGGGAGAGAGAGAGGGAGAGAGGGAGGGAGAGAGAGACAGAGAGAGAGGGAGAGAGAGAGGGAGAGAGAGAAAGAGAGAGAGAGAGAGAGATAGAGAGAGAGGGAGAGAGCGAGTGAGTGAGTGAGGTAGAGTGTGTGTGTGTGTGTGTGTGTGCGCGGTGCGGTGCGGGTGTGGGTGCGGCGTGCTGGGTGTGGGTGTGTGCGTGGGGTTTGTGTCCAAGCGTCTGGGCTCCTCACTCGCTTTGCTTCCTCGGACCAGGGTGGAGCCGTGGATCTTCCTGCTGACAGCTTTGCTGGGGTCGGCACATTGGAGCAACGTCTCGAGAAAGACAAGTCTCATGCTGTTCAGCAGAAGGAGATTGGGCAATATTCGCAGGCCAGCCCAGTTGTTGTGAAGCAACGTCATTACATAGTCAGGTTAAACCTTATAAATGCAGCTAAACCTCCCCAAAACAATTTGGCAAACTCTTGTCTCAGGAGCAGGAGAGGCTGAAGAAGTTCTGCGAGTCGCTCAATGGCAAATCTTGCACAACTCGAGGCCTCGTTCAGGACTTGGAGAAGAACTACAGCGGATCAGCCCAAGCCAAGAAGTCGCTTCCCTAGATAGACAATGATTACAGTGTATACTTATGTCGCGAAGTTGAAAGAAACCCTCAAACCATGAAGAGATATATACTGCAGATTTTTCCCGCAACCCAGGGCTATTGATGAGCTGAACAAAGTCGTGCAGAGCTTGGAGTACAGCTTCGAGCAGTGCAACGACTGGCTCCCAAGTGGCTTTCGAACAGCATGGGAGTGGTCCTGGAAATGGTCTGAGGAGTGGTCTTGGCGTTGTCATGAAATGGGCAATACCCGCAAGTCTGCACGGACATGTTTTGCGGCCGTCAAACCGCTGTTGGCGAGCCTGCGCTTGAATGGCAGAGGTGTCAGGCCCAGCTGAGAATTGCCTGCGCTTATGCATCGGTCCATTGCGCATATCACAACTGTCCCAGGCGACTTATACATGTGATGAATTCTGCTGGCTGCGCTACGAGGTCGAGGTTGACGTCCGCCATTCAGCACGACCACCTGAGCAGGCTTGCACAGGAAAATCTCTAGGTCAGGTAGCATCGAAGTAAGAACCGCATTGCTGTCACCACGCTACGCAAAGTGCCATAACTGCTTTCCAAACCTTCAGGGGCTCTATGGCGTGCTGAGTACCTTCGCACATCAATATTTTCCGCCACGCGCTGCGCAAGACGGGTAGCCGTGCACTGGTTGCCCTGATGTGGCAAGGCTCCTAACAGCCACGACAAGGGCCCCCAAAACTAGTCTTGCACCGGTCCAATGCACGCTTGCATTGATTCCGAATTTCAGATGCATTCCGAATTTTGAACCTGGCTCCACATCCGGAAACCCCTTTAGGGATCCAGCACTGTCCGGCCGGTCAGGTAGCTGTAGCCGCAACTGCAGCTGCCGTGGGCATGACCTCAGGGCACACACGTGCACCCACTGGCTGAATGCCACTACACGGCGATCACTGGGTGATTGAACATCCCTGCTGCCAAGGGGCTGCTGCACTCTGCAGTGTGACCGTTGCGACCTGGGAAGATCCAGCAAGAGTGTGTGTGTGTGTGTCTCAATGTCACCGACTGCGTCAATTGCCGACGATTTTCTCACATCTGAAATGTGATTGCCAGATCCCTTAGCCCCGTGCCCAGAGCAGTCAAGATTGCCACAAGGACGCGTTGCGGAACGTACATGTGCCAGGTGTCCTTCCGCGGATATAGCAGCCCTTCTACAGCTACATACATACATACATACATACATACATACATAGTATACCTGTACACATACATATACATATACAGAAGAGGAGGCTGTGGGGCCTGCGTTTTGGCAACCCACTATTTTCAGTGGTTTTGTGTTTCGAATGGTTTTGCGTGGGTTTCTGTGTCAGTTGGTCGCTCGCTTGGTGCGCATGCGTGCATGTTTTTGTTTCCAACTACAACATCAGCTCTGAATTGTTTCAAGCCCGGCGGTCTGTTTATAAACACGGGGTTTGTTTGTAAACACTGGGTTTCGGTACACCGTGCTTTCAGCGTTTTGATCTTGTTGGATTTTCTCGTTGTCTTTTATGTCTCTTATATTCTTATATGATAATCCACTCTTGTTTTCTTGTCTTATATGTGCTGCTGGTTGTGTGTTTGTTGGTATCTAGTCTTAAAGGTCGTGATGTCGCGGAGAAGCGGTGGAGGGGGGGGAAGGGTCTTGGAACATCAAGCCAAGACTTCTTGCCCACCTCCCCCTCCCCCCCTTCAAACCAACGGCACCGTCACCGCGCAACTGACTGCAGCCACAGCCAACAAGTTCACAAACCTCACCTTACTGCAAATCTTGCACACTGACACACTGTTACGTTAACCGGACTTTTTCCACGCATCGGTTCGTGTGGCTTAGACCAAGACCTTGTTTGATTGAGAAAACTATGAAATCCCCGGTATTTACGGTGTTTCTGCGTATGGGCAACACAATGTTGTGGTCGGTTGTTTATAAACACCTGGCCTTGTTTATAAACAACAGAGTTGTCCATAACACAGGCACTTTTTTGTGGAATATGGTACATATATGTAAGCGTATGCCTGTATTCCCGTGTAAACACAAGTGTCGCTGCTACAAATTCAGAGGTCCAATCTTTGCCATCTTTATAACCTTAGAGAACAAGAGGGATCTGAAGGGAGTGATCGCATACCCAAACAAAAAAGAAATTTCTGATACAGATACTTGTGGACATGGAGGCCATGCAAGCATGCAAAGGCCTGGGCAACAAGGGTTTGAAGAGCTTTATCATTCGCCCCAGCGAGGCTTCAGCGGCAGCCGCCCCATAAAACCAAATGTCCCGATTCAGAATTCATATTGATCCAGATGCTGGCTATTTTGGATTGTAGACTGTGGGTAACCAAAGCGGAAGTATCCATAGCAGCCAGCAGGACATGAACATGCGCAAACAGGATTTGTGTCATCTTCGACAAGTAGCAGACTTGTTAACCACAGGCAGCTTTTCATTATGCATATTTCTTGGCTCCTTGACAGTCACACATGCTAATACATATATTGGACTCACTCATGCTTGTTGACATGCAATAAGAAACCTAAAGCACTGACCTAAACACTTATTTCGGTTCCTGTGCACTTTGCCAAAGAAGTGCGCTAATTCAATACATGCAGGTTCTCCAACAACCGAACAATGCATGCCTAAGCAGATGATGCGTTGGTTCTGGTGTTGGGTGGGTTGGCTTGATATAGGATGAAGAGTTTTGCAGGGATAAGATATACGGCTCCGTGTCGGCCGTGTCGAGTCTATGTGGCCTGCCCCAAGACTTGGTTTGGTAAAGTACAGAATACACGGTATTTACGGTGTTTCCTGCCTGTGATAGTTGTTGTGGGACGACGTGGCCACTCATTGTCGCGGTGTCGTACCCGTTGACGTCTGACTATACACAGGCTACAGCTGACCTTGAATACATTGCTCAGGAATAGAATTTTACGGGACTTTGTGGTGTAATGCTGCGTGTGCCTTTCAAGTGCTTGAAGTTGTTGGAATGTAAATATGATGTAAAAAGTGGGTCTGCGAAAACCCAGGCCCCACAGCAACCTGCCATATACATATACATAAACTTATACAATCATATACATACATACATTTGCTGCCTTCATCCAATATGCACCGGACCAACATGCGGGATGTCACGTTTCTGCCGTTACATTGGCGTGTGAAGGAAAGCCACATAACGAATACCTGCCACTGCCCACGGCCCCACACGGAGGTGTCAAGCTGCATACGTGAGGGTTGCAAGTGCTCTCTGCTCAAAACAACTGAACACACCTTGAACCCTGCAAATTGTGTCGAAGCACCTCCCACACCGCCACTTATATATGCCTGAGAAAGCGTCAAGGACCTTCGTGCTGCTTCGAGGAAGCTTGTCCATCCAGTCTGTTCTTCCCAGGCGGGCTTGCTCTTTGTGAAGGAGGTGCAAAGTGAACTAATCTAGTCTGTGATTGATGTTCAGATCTCCTTGCGAATGCTAGCACATACCGCAAAAGCCGTTCGCTGCACATACTGGGCGGCCAACTTGCAAGCCTAACCTTGTAACCCATCTCCTCCGGTTGACTTTCCAGACGCTGCAACTGGGCAGACGTCCACTCCTGCACACGCATGTAGGGGGAGGCCGGTATGTAGTTTGCCTGGTGTTTACGGTCGTCTTCCTTTGCTTTGGCCATTTAATGGGTTGGGCGGGGGGGTGGGGTGGGGCTGAGGGCGAGGAGGGTAACAGCAAACATGTTCTAGCAATGTTGCAAAAGTGTTTACGGCTTCGTTTGCACACACTACTTTTTGGGCTCCCAAGGCCTGCAAAGAGACAGGTGTACCAAATGCCGGCAAGCGCAGTATTTTCTAGCCTTCATGTGTTCAAACCATGAACCCCCCTGTAAAACCAATGCTGCGAAAGTGCTCCGAGGCCAGACCCCAATAACCATGGGCAAACTACGTGCATGCAACGTAGGGTCGCTATGCGCTCCGAACCTCCGGGGTTTGCAGGCTTTTGCTATTATGCTTGGGCATGTGTGCCCGGGCCTGCCAGCGGATTCCAAGGCACCCTTGGCCAAAAGTGGCCCGCGCTGCAGGAAACTGGAAGTCCAGGACATCTGGCACCATCTGCAACTCAGTGGAAAAGCAGGGCAGCAGCGGCAGAATAACTCAGCAATTGCCCATGGCTCGGGAAGGCAAGGCACCAAGACTGCAGGGCCACGGCCAGGCAGATGTTGCAGAGTGCAGCCCCAATAGGAGACCTCCCATCCTTAAAGCCATGGGCGTAAGTAACTCAAGCAAAGGATGCTGCCGCATCGGAAGAAACTGCGCCCAAGCAGCGGGTATGTGCCAGATTACCAATCGTCTCCTCGCCATAATCGGCTGTTCCCAGCACGATGAAGGCGGCACTGGACTCCATGGCACTCTGGCCTTAGACATTGCTGCATGCCTCAGCTCCTATTGACATGTAATATCAGCTGACAATGCTTTCCTGCTGTCTCGGCACACGTGTCCCGGATGTTGGAACCGGGGCGAGTGTCTATCAGGTGAAGATAGACCTTCAGCAGTACTGCTGGCACTCGTGTCTTGCGAGGAAGCAACACAACTCGGTCGCCATTAGTATGCACAAATCGAACTTGTTCTGAAAACATGCATGGATGCCTTCCTGAAATTTGATATCGCTTTGCCCTTCACCAGTCTTGCCCATGCACGCTCCTGTCAACCCTACATTCTCGCCTGCGCCTTGGCCGCAGCCATCTTGAGAGCTTTGGCCATCAAAAATGGAGCCTTCCTGGCCGGAAACGATCGGTGAAACAGCGGTTTTGCAATTGCACATGCCAGCATCTGTCCTGAACCTGGTTGAGATGAATGCTGTCCTGGTCAGAACGATGGAAGACATTCGGAGGATTTCGAGGCAATGCTCAGATCTCTAGCGCTGCTGGTTGACGTGCTACGCACAAATTTGTCGAGCGTCATCGGCTCCAGCTGCGGTACGTGGGCGGGACTTGCCTCAGCCTTGGCCTTGGCCTTGGCCTTGGCTTTGGCCTTGGCTTTGGCCTGCCTCTTCCCTGCCCCTTTCTTGCCGTGCCACGGCTGGCACAGCTGCAACACCGCAGCCGCCACTATTGTGGCCAGCATCCTGAGCTGCTGTAGAGGCGTTCAAGATACATGTGAGAGACAAAGCTGACAGGCGGCCGCTCACTGGGTCTGTTGAGGGTCGGGGCAAAGTGTAGCCCAGATGCCAAACATCCAGCTCGGCCATGAAGACATTGGAGCCTAGACTGGCAAGAGGACTCTCGAAACTTAAACCCAGCAGATCGTTGCCGGCAGCAAGCTCACAGCTTCGCAGGTGTAGCTTTCCAGTTAATTTCATGTGGAATGCTGTCCAGGAGTGGCTTGGCGAACGAGCTGACCGGTACCACACTTGTGCCTCTGAAACGCGATCCTCCTAAACATGTGCAGACGAGGCACGCACGTCTTCCAGCCGAGGGACTCGGACTTGTTCTAGGAAGCTCATGAAAATACCTGGGTCATGCTAACGTCTTATATGTGTGGCTGCAGCTTCGCGATGCTTTTTAAGGTCACTGTTTTTAAGGATCCACTGGCACTCCACACGAGCAATACTTCCAAAGAACAATGCGACTATGCCAGGAAATCTTTACTTTACTTCGCATCTGTACGGTCCATAGCCGCAGGTACCCACCTGAAACGGTCATGGTTCGGAATGCGCCCGAACGCTTTTTCCGCAGTCAAGCCCGCGGAAGTCCCAAAGCCCCATAGCGATACATCGTGCGTCCTCTTGGTCAAGCTGCAGCCGCCCACCAGGCTTGCTTCAGCCAGAGACACCAAAGTGCATGCCTGCCATGCAGCAGAAGCATGTCCAGCAAAGGCTACGCATGACCACATGTGCTTTCCAGATCTGCAGGCCTGCGGTGAGAAGTGCTGGCCGTAGAAGCACAAAACCTCATTGAGCGAGTGCAGTCAAGGCTTCTGCTCAGAGTCTTGCTAATAGCCTGAACAACCATCATTTAATTGACTGCCACGGAACCCACATCGCAGCGAAGACGAACAACCTCCAGTCGACCGCTACGCCGAAGACGAGGTCGCAGTCACCCTGCAACAGGCAACAACCGTCAACATGGCTTTGCGGCTTTAGCAAGCAAGAAGGCCATCCCCATCAGCCTCTGCGCAGTCTACGGCAGCAGGTCCGTTGGAGAGGTGCAGCATGCTCGAGAGAGGCTTGCAGAGCTTCCGGAGAGGGGGTCGCTTGGCGCTGATGAGCTGGAAAGGCTGCAACGAGTGGGACCAAGGGTCCGCAAAAACAGGTGCATTCAAGGCAATGGATGTAGGTCTTGCTAAGTCTCGGACTGTGCGGAGCGTGCGACACGTCGTAAGTCATGTGGAACTGCAGTCCCCATGACCATGCCTGGCTGAAGAGGAATATCGGAATATCAGTCACATTGACCTGCGAGCGCCATCCAGCCATGTTGCCACGAAATCAAGCTTGATCACGAAGGAGTCAATGCCAATCATGTGGACCAATGTCCAGGCATACCTAGGGAATCTAAACAGCAGCCCCAAAAAAGGCGGGTCTATAAGAAGGCACTGGGTTCGAGTCATGATCAAAACTAGCCGGGTTTTTGCGCAAACCCTGCGGTTGTGGGACTCCCACAGGATTTTGCAGGATAGTTGAGAAGTAGGAGTCCACACTTTTCCCCAACAGCAACAAAACCGACACCCTATCAAGATCTACAACCAAGCCTGGCTGCCTCAGGAGAAAGGCCCGTTGGCTAATAGAACATAAAGGGTTTCTCAAAGATCAAGAGCATCGGAGCTGAAAGTTGGACTTGCTCGAATGATCCTTCCCAAATGGATCCTCACATCTCCATGAACCAGCCCAGAATCCCCACCTCACAATGATCAGCCCTTGATGCCGCAGTGTCTGCTGGGTTTCTGTGCTGAAGGGAGCCGCAATCTGAGACTTCAGTCCTGCAGGGAGCGCAGAGACTTGAGTGTTCCTTCGGGGAGCTCTGAAACTGGACATGAGCCATCTTTTGTTCCAGTTGTATGTTGCGGGTGTGTGGCCATGAGGCCGAAGAAGGTCGTAGGGGTGAGTCAAGTGAAGCTGGGCTGGACATCACCGCAGCTAAGCAAAGACGACGGTCCGGCCAAGCGAGCGCTTTGGTTAAGGTCCCAATACCCAAATAGAATATAACTCGGCCCCCAAATACCCATATAGGAATCAATTTGGGCCCTGATTGCATTCTGTTTTGGTAAGTAAGGATTCGAACTTACTCCGGCTCTTGAAATCTCTGCGTTTGTATGGATGTGGATGGATTTTAGCTGATTCCCGCCGTTGCTTCCAAGGACCCCGCTTTCCAGACTTTATGCCTGGCTTTGGATGCAACGCTTCAGGCTTGGTTTCTGCATGGCCGGTTGGGCTAGCTGCTATACATCCTGTTCTGCCTCCGTCTAACTGATCAGTTGGCGGAGTTGCTGGATTTCATCAATCGCTGTGCTAGCGCTGCAACGCATACGGCAACCCAACCAGAGGATCACTTTAAATACCTAAGCAAAACTCGCATTAAGCCCATGCCTCGTCAGGAAGATTTGGATGACTAGATGGCCAAATCAAAGCGCAGATGTCTTGCAACCGCGAAGGCCGCCCCTGAGCACTCTGTTCGTCGCCCCCTGCCAGCGCAGCTCCTTCTACACCTTTGGCCCCAGAGCTGGCAACCTCTACACCCAAGCTACTGCTGTAAATCCTGTAAATTCGCCACCCGCTACATCCAAGGTTTGTGGAGGGAGCACTTGCCCATGTAAAGCCCTACCAAGCTCGGAACGAATACCTGGACAGCTCAGCCGAGTCCTGCAACCCCAGGCTAAGCAGAAAGATCCACCGGCATGCCTGAGCTGGTCTTTCATCTGTTTCTGTTTAAAACACTTTGCTTATAAAGGCCAACTCTTAAGATCATCAAGATTGGTGATTGGTGCTGGTTCCTCGATTGCTGCTGAGAAGCGACGGGAGATGCAGGCTAGGCACAAGAGCGGCTGGGGAACCGAGAAGGGGATCATAAACCCTTGGCCCTTCATTTTCCCACCCGCCCTGCTGTAATGCATGCAGGGAAAATTCCTGGGATAAAGATGCATTCAGCAAAACCTGCCAAACGAAAAGTCTTGGTTGTGAGCCCTGTCCACTGTAACTGTATGATGGGTAGCCTGCTGTATTCAGTTCTAACCTATATGAGAGGCCACAATAAACAATGAGCGATCTGAATATAGTACTGGTCGCCCTATGAAACTCCATACTTAAACACTCGCAGATGGCCTACAAACCCTTAACTTCATCAAACACCTAACCCTAAACCCTCAACTCCGTAACCCTAAACCGTATACCCCAAACCACATGTCCTTAGATCATAAATTACCTGAGCCCCAAAACCGAACCCCGAACCTCCCATAACCCCATGTAGCCCTAACCCCCGCAATGAACCTAAACCACGAGCTATCCGCACCCCGAAAAGCAAATATCAACTCCCGGCCAGGTAGGAGCACGAATTTCGTGCAATGCAAGGAGGGGAAGGGGGGGTTTAGGGTCTGGTTTTGGAATTGTAAGGTGTGCGGTTCTGTAGTCGTTTAGGACATCGCTGGAACTGGAAAGTCGGTCGGTGATAGTAGGAGCCCCGGCAACCTAGGAACAACGGGTTCGCTTTCAGGTATTGGGCAGTTTTATTCGGAACCCGTAACCACAAAGCACAAGAGGGGACGCTGGGACACGCGCGATGGCCTCTCTAGCTAGCTTTGCCTTATTGAGGGTTTGAGTGCTGTACCCTAATGCCCCATAGTAGTTCCTTGTTGGGATTACCTCATAGGGTTCTAAATATGAACCACAAAAACGAACCACTATGGGGCCTTTAGGTAGGTTGATAATTCATGAAGCCAGCTTCCTCTTAGAAGCAGTAGCTAGGCATGAAGGGGGCTACTTGGAGGGTCGGGGGACTTAGTAAGTAGGTAGTCAGTAGACTTATAAGTACCCTAAAAGTGCCTAAAAGGGACCATAATTGGGGTTATTGTACTTATAAGTCCCTAAAATAACCAGATACTAAGTCCCTCGACCCTCCAAGTACTGGTAGCTGTGTAGAATGGAGCAGGGAGCCTCCCAACTTCCGAAGCCGTGAAGTCTGAACTCCCCGTAGAACCATAACAAAAAAAAACTACTTTAAATGTTTTCTTGAGTTTTATATGACAAAATAAAAGAAGAATTCCTAAGGAGACGATAGAAGTATCATCCTGAAGTATGAGGCCAAAGAGGCGGGCGAGTTGTTTTAGGGTTTACAATAGGGTTCACCCCCCTTCCCTGCTCCTGTTGGGCCCAATGGACCAAGTGGGGTGCTCTTACAAAGAGCAGAGTGGACAGTGAGGTGTACATGCAGCTGACATCATCTTGCACAAGCCTAAAACCCCTAAACCCTAAATCGGTTTAGGGTATAGGGTTTAGGGTCTACGGCAAACTCAGCCGACCTCTGGAACCTGAAGTGTGGGTATTACAAGTCAGAAACGGAGCAAGAATGTTCGTTTGGTCCCCCTACAAGGCTTAGCAGCTGCGTTGGGTCTGAAGCTGGTTTTACAAGGAACTTCTACATTGGACCAGTCAAAGAACTCTCATCGGCTGTGTTGCAGAAGTGTGTAATTCGCCACCATGCGTGTTAGCTCTTCCAGCCGGAAATGGGGTCATGTTCAGGGTTTAGGGAACTACGTAATAATAGTAATAGTAGTAATAATAGTTATAGTAGCAATAGTAGTAATAGTAGCAATAGCAGTAATAGTAGTAAGAGTGGTAATAGTAGTAGTGGGAGCTTAGGGTTAAAGGTTTAGGTAGGCTGACAAGCTGCTCCGACTTTGAGGGGAGCAATGTGCTTACAAGCTTTGCTCCGCGGTGGCAACAGCCAGTTTTGTGGGCTTGGGGGTGTAGGCTTCAGGGTTGCCATAATGAGGACACTCTATTGCATACTATAGATCCCGTCATGTGGTAAATTTAAGCGTATTCCTTAACAAGAACCCAGTCAATAACACGACTTCGGGGCTGTCCGTTTTGAATGAATCCGGGTTCAGGGGGAGTTTGAGGTTTAGGATGCTTCACCTGAACCCTGCAAACCCTGCCGTTATACGGCTCCTCAGTAGGATTTCCTTAGATTTTTCTTTGCCAGCTTATGTGCACCTCAAGGCCAGTCAGCTTCGAAACAGACTCATCCTGGCTTTCGCAGGCTTGCTCGGCCAGGACCAGTACATTGACGGAACATGCCCACCATCAAGCAGGCAAGGGAAATCTTAAGGCCGTAAGCTTACACCGGCAGTTCAGGGTGTGGGTTTCTTACTTGTCACATTTCCTACAGGGAGCTAAGGGGGAGTAGAGAAGCCCCACAAAGGTTATACAGGCCAAATACTACTACTAAGACGCCCAGGACCACAAGTTGTTGCGGGGGTCTGAAACTTCTTGGTTTTGATGATTTCCCTGTTTACGGTTGACAGTTTCCGAAAATAGGGGACCCTAATATAGTACCCTAAATAATAGGATCCTTATTATATGGCCCGCAAATAAGGTACCCCTAATGCTTACAGGATGGGTGTTCTGGCGGCTAAGCCCAGTTCTCTTCCCGCACTTTGTGTGAGGGAATTAGACTTGTTCTGCATATGGGTGGTTGTCAAAATTATGCCGTGTTATAATAGGGACCCCAAAAGGAAACAACATCTTGACGAGTACCTATATATCTTGTCGCACCGAGGCCATTTGCTTTCTGGCTGGGCTGGGCGGTGCGTTTGCGTGAAAAGCTCAGCCTTCATACCCACGCCTGCCCAAAGTGATTAAGGTTTAGGGCATAGGCTTTAAGCTTTTTAGGGACTTCAGGGTTTGGGTGGGGCGCAATGGCAGAATCAAGATGCCAAGGCTAAACGGCGGCACCTTTATTCCAAGGGCAAAAGGAGGGACCCTTAATAAGGACCCCTGGGTCTATACCCTTGATATAGCTATTATATACACATTATAGGGTAGGGGTCCCGATTAAGGGTCCCTCCTTCTCCCCTTTGATTTATCGAAAACGGAGCACGTCAGATCAACGCCCGAGACCATCCAAAGGTTTAGGCCTAGACTGAGCAAGAGCGGCGGTGTAGGGCTTACCTATAGTTTCCATTGTAGGTCCTTTTTTTGGTTTAACCAATTATATATTAAGGATCCTAAAGGTAACCCCAAAAAGGAACTACAATGGAGACTACAGGTAGGGTTTTAGGGAAGCCAGGCAACCAGTCCGGAAGCTGCTAATAAAGACACCATCCTCAGCCTTTTCTCCTTGCCAAACTATCAAAGTTCGGGGAAAGAATCGTCGACCTGAACATCCACAACAAAGGCCAAGGGCTCAACCAAGAGTAGAAAAGTGTAGAACTTAGGATCAGGAGGATTCTGATGGATTTTGTAGATTAGCACAGTTACCTTACCTTTGGTTAGTAGGGAATGGTCGGAATAGTAGTTATATTTAATTGTACCCCATTCCTCCATTCCCTGCTAACCAAAGGTAAGTTACATGCCCAAACCTCTGCAAGAAGCTGCAACTAAAGGCTGCAACTGATAGCTTTCCTTCGCTGAAGCGTGACCCAAAGCCTCCTCTTACTGCAGGGAGGCGCATAAACCCAATAAGCCATCCCTACTCAGGGCCTACTCATCAAACCCTATGGCTGATAGTTTTCCCTGATGTGGAAAACGCAAGATTTCGTCCATGAGTCTTATCTCTAAAACCCTAAAAACCCTACACCCCCGAACCCTTAGACCCTAAACCCCCTAAGGTAAAAGCCAGAAAGTTGGAATATGATTATCCTTAACCCTTTATGGTAAATTATAGGGTATCCTACCATGAAACCATATTCCAACTTTCTGGAGTTCCCTGTAACCCTAAACCCTAAACCCCTAAACCCCAGGCCCGGCCTATCGTCTGGCCAAGGGCCGGCCGGGAGGCAGAGAGGCTGTCGCCAACGGTGAACCAGGCTGGGAAACAGGTCTCTTTCGAATTTCGGGGGTTCGGCTTCGGGCTTGGTTTTTGGGGTTAGGGTTTAGGGTTTAGGGGTTAGGGGTTTAGGGGTTTAGGGGTTTAGGGGTTAGGGGTTTAGGGTTTAGGGGTTTAGGGGTTGGGGGTTTAGGGTTAGGGGTTTAGGGTTTTGGGGTTCAGGGTTCTCTTAGGGCCTTGAGGTTTGGAGGTTTGGGGAATGGTTTGGGGATTTTTTCTGCTCAGGATTCTTCGTAGCCCCCAAATTTGGGGACTGGGACATCGATTTGTTTGCCGATCCGTGAGCCTGACCCTTGAACCCCGAAAGACAGGTCAACCGCGACACTGATCCTAGGGTTTAGGGTTTGAGGCTCGCTTTTCCGAAGAGGAACCACAGGAACAGTACGGTCAGGTGGTGTGCAGCAGAAACGATCCTAGAACCAGAAGAAAACGTACGATCAGGTACAGTAGTGCATAGCAGAAACAGCCCTATTCCCCAAACCGCTGCCGTCGGCAAGATGCATTTGGTTTCTGTAGGTCTGAAACAAAACAGCTTCGCATTACCTCTGGCCGGTTCCGAGAATCCTCAGTTAAATTAACCATAGGCGCCAGAGTAGTTCCTTTTTAGGATTACATAAAAGGATTCTGAATATGAGCCCTAAAGCGGAACTACTATGGGGCCTCTGGGGAGGATTACGGCTCATACTCCCAACTCCATAAGCCTAAATCCCATAACCTTGCTTGGGGTTGAGGGTCGGTTAGGGTATAGCAGGATCGGTCTGGTCCAATCAACCCAAAACATCCCCAAAACCTGAAACTGCACTTTAAGGTCTGGCTGTTAGGGCTTAGGGTTGGAGAAGTCCTAAACGAGGAACCCGTGATGAAGTGACTGTCCAGGGGCCCGCTACCCGTGCCCTTGCAGGTGCTTTGACCGACCTGTCTACTATAGGGGCCTTATTAGTTAGAAGAGGGTCTTGGGGCCTATATCTATGGTAAGGACCCCCAAAAAGAGTATAGATAATTATTTCGGCCCCTCTCGTATCTGGGGATCTCTCTTTAAAGCAGAGGACAACCCTCTGTTGGAGTCTCTCTGGGTAAATCGGAGGCCTCACAAGGTGGGATGAAGGTAGATGGGATTAAGGATCCCTTATATAAGGACTCTTAATTTGGGAGTTTCCGAAAATTAGGGGTTCCTTATTTTGGGGTCCTTATAATAAGGATCCAGTACTATATTAGGGTCCCCTATTTTCGGAAACTCCCATTTGGGAATATCCCACCTACTACCCTTATAGAGCCCTTTAAAGGAACCCTTAGAATCCCTTTAAAGGAGCCCTTACTAAGGCGACCCTCCAAGTACCTTCATCCTTTTGAGGCCCCCGAGTAAAGGGCCGCATCTGAGAGCCGCGCAGCGACCTTGACCGGGCGATGGCGCAAGTAGGGCGAGTCCTGGCACCCAGGACCCAGAATATACCTAGGGTTAGGGTTTCTTTAAGGGATCTATAAGGGATCTATAGGGTTTAAGGGATTCTAATATCCCTTAATTAAGGAATAGACCTTAATTTATAGTAGGATCCCTAATCTGATTTAAGGAATATTCCTTAATTAAGGGATGTTGGAGTCCTGGCAGCGAATCGGGGCTAATGTGGGACCAGGACCCTCCTTGTACCCTCAAATAGGGGTATATGGCCCCAAATAATAGGCGTTTAGGGTCTGATAGAGGGCAGATGGAGGGTCTAGGGAGATTGATTCAGAAACCCTGGCCCTACAACCCCCCATTATATTAGGATGCATATTTTAAGGAACCCTAATAAGGACCCACGGTTTCTTAATCAGGTTCCTACATTACGACATCTGGAACTCGGAGTTCCAATCAGGTACCTGCCCGCAATAATTTCCGGTAGTATCCTTATCCTTATGACGGCCCCTTGACAACGTACTCTGAAACTTAGAAAGACATGAGGGACACACAAAGAGAGGGAGAGAGAGAGAGAGAGGGAGACAAAACAAACAGATGAACCCAACAAGACATGCGTGCAGCTTAGCCGAGCGATATTGGAGCCGCCGTTTCATCCTGACCCCATGTGGAAAGCCTCGTCCCCTCCTCATGACACACCATGGAAACTTGAGCTCATGGTTTCAAAACCCTCACCGATATACTACATTTAGTGTTTTATACTATAAGATACTATAAGGTACTACTGTACAATATACTGTAATATATACTGTAAGCTACTAATAATATACTTCTTTAGTATACTAGATTATACTAGAGTATGAGATAATATACCATACGATCAGAGAAGGACCCTTCAACAAAACCCTCTTACTAGGGCCCCAAGAAAGCACATAAGTAAAAATTAGGATAGGGATATCCCATATAAATCCCCTTATAATGAAGCCCAATAAGGTAGGGATATCCCCATAACATGCTTATGCTTATGTGCTTTTTGGGTTCCTAACTTACACCCAATCTCACCACCCAACCGGTCCGCCGGCTTGTGTCGTGACTGGGCCATAGGCCTCGGCTTGTGTTTCCGATAATCGGGGGGTTTAAGGTTTAGGGGTTTAGAACTTAGGGGTTTAGGGTCTAGAGGTTTCGTTTTTTTGTTCAGCAGCTTTTTCCGTCTGCTGGGGTTTTCGGGCTTGAGGGTTTAGGGTTCAGGGTTTAGGGGTTTAGGCTTTAGGGGCTTCGGGTTCAGGGTTTGGCTTTTAACCACGGACGAAACCAACAGGACTCGACCCAGACTCACACGTTTCGCACTGGCTGCAGCAATCATCCTAAGTTCGGGTCACTGTGGGGATAGGGTACTAAATCGTAGATACCTTTTGCGAAATCACGGTTCCAAGTTCCAATAGTCTATAACCTACAGAGGCCAACGTAAACATGCGATAACACCCCCACAACCCACTTAATACGGAAGAATGGTGAGTAGCACTGGGCTTTTGAGTAGCCAGAGAGAAAAAAGTATAGACTTGTATTGAATAATGAATAATGCTTCCCTTTAAGTAACAGGTCCCAAAAAACATGAAAGTATGGTACTTCAAAGCCTTAGGGTTTAGTTTAGGGGTTTGGGGCTTAGAGTTTAGTTTAGGGGTTTGGGGCTTAGGGTTCAGGGCCCAGGGTTTCAATACCCCAAGCCGGGGCTGCCACATCGATCCTTGGGGTGGCGATGCCTTCGCAGGAGTGCCGTAATATAGGGTCCTCAATACTTGGAATCGGGTCGGGAGGGTGTATTATGCTGTTCAGTTTTTTGGACACATGCTTCAGGGGGTATATAGGCTTTAGAAGTCAAGGTTAGTTTTGATGCTCCGAGTTCATGTCGGTCCCTTGTCTCGGGCTTAAGGTTCGGTGTTGAAGATGTGCGTTCGCGTTGTCCCCTCACTTCTAACACACAAAAACCCGGGACGACCAAGATTTGTACTGAGGGTGTTCTGGTCTTGTATCTACTTGTTTGGTGGTTATTGGACTCGGGACAGTAAGGCTTGATTGACCTTTAAATCATGAGGGTTAGTCCTGCCGCATTACGATGAGATAACCAACAAAAAGGTGACACCCAGTCTCTAACCCCTGCATTAGGGTGGCTCGGAGGCTTTGGATGTACGGCGTTTAAGGCTTCAGATCCCGTAGAACTGTCGGAGTGGAGTTTAGTTTAAGGGTTTAGGGTTTAGGGTTTAGTTTAGGGCTTGGCAGGTTTGCAGACCGAATGGCCAACGATTTCCTCTCAACCCCAGACCCAGACCGAAAACACTAAACCGTGAAACCACAAAGCCTCAAAACCGCGAACCTTTAAGGCACTACCTAAACCACCAAAAGTAGGTAAAATAATGGCCCAGTGCCTTTAAAAGGCTATTATTCTAGATACTTTTGGGGTCCAGGTAAACGTCTGGAAAACGAAGAGCCATCCGCTGGCCAGGGCTTCGGCCGTCCGCACGACCGCAGGCTGCAGGCGCAAGCTTCCGGAACTCGCCCTTAGCCGGTGGCCGGCATTTTGGGGAGAAACGCAGCTAGATTCAACTGGTGCTTAGAGGTTTAAGGCCCTAAACCCTAAACCCCAAACCCCCAAAAGGTTTGGGGTTTGGGTTCAGAACTATCTGCAAGGTGTTTGCTAGGAGCTCGCTGCTGCTACACAATCGTCAACTCTCTTCACAGAAACAATGGCACCATACAGTGCTAGTGACTGCTAGTGCAATATGGTGGTTGCCGAAAATAGGGGGACCTTAATACAGTACTGGATCCTCACTATAAGGACCCCCCCAAAATATGGTGCCCTATTTTCGGAAACTCCCATATAAACAAGACCTGGGTTGCGACCGGTCTTTGAAAGCCGCTTCATCAAGTTTGGGTTTTTGAGCAACGTGATCTTGCCCCCGCCGAACTAATTATCAGATCAATAGTTGTAGAAACAACAATGGCAATAATCATAACAAAGAATTATAACGGTTTAATCGTGTTAACTAAGATAAAAGTAGTGGTTTTCGTGGTATTAACTGACAGTCTAATGAATGTTATGACGACAATAATACTCATACTAACCACAACAACAGCAAGAAGACTATGGAGCGTGGGATCTCCGATGGGTCTCAAAGCAACTGTAGTTCTCGCATCCCTGTCAGACTTCAAAGCACCATGTGCAGAATTACGGTTTGAGGGTTTTAGGGTTTAGGGTTTCAGGGTTTAGGGTTCGGAAGCTCCGTGCCACTAGACAAATCTCTGAATCTCTGAGCTCCGCACGCAGTGGCATGTGTGGCCGACCTGCACGAAAGAAGGCCGAGAGGCTTCGGGAAGGGAGGTCTACGATTGTGTGTAAAGGCTTGGCGTTGTATCCATGGAGAGTTGATGACTGGGCAAACTCCAGAGGCCAACAGTGTACATGACACGAAAAACTAGTCAGCCTGATGTGTAACAGTCGCAAGATGTGAACTGTGGGCTGCCGGACTACATGATAAGAAACGTCCACCGTCCAGTCTTGAGAGACTCTTGAGAGGCAGCATACACCTACATCGACACGATGTGCGTAGTTATTAGCTCAATACCTGCACGCATGTGCAAAATACGTCCCAAGCGAAAATAAGGATATCTGCAGGCAAATTTTGAGCAAAAACCAACTCCTAGAATTCTAAGACTGAGCCTTCCATGAGATACTGGCCTTGATACAATCAACACATTGCAGCTTTTTTTGCTTGTGCTAGATCGTGGGCAGTGCAGCCTGTGTTTGGGAGCTGAAGAAAGTCAGAGGCCTCATAATCAATATGAACACCAGGATGCTTAACTCATTAGGGAATAGGGTTGAAAGCTGGTAGGTTTAGGGTTTAGGAGTTTCGGTTCAGGTTTTGGAGCCAGCTGCCCCTCTCAGGGCGAGGCTGCGTCCCCAAAGGTATCTGCACGTGCATCTGCGCCGGCGCAGGCATGGATGGATGCGCTACCTGGGCGGCTCTGAACCCTAAGGGTTCATGTGAACAAATAGTATATACATTGGCCTTAACGTAGTCCTTATATAGGTATATTGGGCCCGAAGTATATACTATTTGGGTACATGGACCCTTAGGGGAACTTGGGAGCTACCTCATTTCTGGCAACTTCGGGATCCTTACGGTCTTGTGCGGGGCATAATTACCCGCGCTGTAGCCGGCATTCTGCACATCCTGGCACCCTGAACTCTGAACCCTCTACCTCAAGACAAGGCTCTGGGGCGAAGGACTTCCCAAGAAACAAACTCTGCAGGTTGCCGGATCATATCTCAGGCCATACAAGTACAGACCTGGTCTAGGGGGCATCCTTCTAACATCCTATACAAACCATATAAAATCAAAAAGCCGCCGTGCAAAAAAAATGATAAGCCCTTAGACTCCCTGGTGCTTAGCAGGGAATGAAGGAATGGATCCCTGTGATCCCCTTATACTAGTCCCAATAACCCATTCCCCCATTCCCTACAGAGACCAGACAGTTGAGCCAAGTTGCAGTGAGGCCCTCAACCGGCTGCAGGACCGGCACCGACCTGGATGGGAGGGGAGGGGGGGGGGGGTAGGGGTTTCTTCAAGCAAGAGTGTGAAGGGGGCTCTAAAGGGGCGAGGGGGTCTTATAGCGGGTTCATACGGCGTGTGAGCGGAAGGCTTTCCAAGAGGATCACGGCTTAGTTGTATGAGGGTTCCTGTAGGATTTGATGAGCTTTAGGTTTCGGGAAACCTCACTTGCGGTTATAGTGCGGATCTAGGATCTACACTGGGATCCTCTACTTCCTGAAACTCCCACTTTGGTTTGAGGTTGCCAATGGCTCTACTATGAGTGGAGGTTTCAAAAGTGAGCGTTTTGGAGCAAATGCAGGTTCAAGGGCGTGTTAGGAGTTGAAGGGCTTAGATTCAAAGAGGTTGGGGCTTAAAGATCTTAGCGCTAGGGGGACAAGGGCGTGGCGGGATGTTTCGCGTTGTGGGCTCGAGGGGGCTTGGGGATTGATGCACAACTTGCAAGCTGCTTCGCTTACTGCCCTTGATGATTGCAACAGGTCTTGGGGGTAGTATATATTATAGTTAGTGCTGTTATATCGGGGCTACAAGGAGATACTGTGAGAACCGGAACCAGCTGTTCAGCCCTGCATACTAAGGCTTGGTATGTATTTGTGTCGGTTGTGCGTAAGATTCCGGCTTGACTACTACTTGACGACTATGCCAAGTATACCATGCTTCTCGACCACTCTCAGATTCTACAACTCTACGACTCTACTGTGAAACTACTGTACTACTATACAACGGTACCGCTGCGGTACCATATATTGCTCTAGGACAATATTGTCACAAAAGTCGCCTTGGAGAAGTTAGTTTTACTGTTGAGGGCTTTGGGGTCGGGGGGCCTTACAATTCAGCTGCACTGCATGTTTGATCTGGGCAAGTTGTCGCTGCTGCGTGTGGAAGCTGCTTACTTAAACCCCCAAAAGTAGGTAAAATAATGGCCAAATACCTTGAAAAGGCCATTATTCTACATACTTTTGGGGTCCAGGTAGGGCACCGACACAGATCGCTGCACGACGGTGCGGAAGTGAGTGGGTGGCGAGGCCTGAAATCATGTGGGAGTTAGGATTAGGGGGACCCTTGGGGATATAGACCCTCTAAATAAGGCCCCTTTTAAGAGAGCCAGAAGTAGGGTTCAGAAGGCGTACCCTTTAAGGGGTCTCCCTAATCCTACTACCTATCATGCTGCACTCGAGCGTGTCAGGGCAGACTGGGGAGAAGACAAGTTGCAGCACTGCTTTACTAGGTTGGCGCTTTAAAGCCTCTGAAAAATTTTCGTAAATAGGCTCCTATTAAGCCCAATAAGGGCAAATGTTAAATGTCCCAAAGGTGTACCTATAGTTTAATAGAGCCTTAGCCTCAAACCCACATGCACAAATTCGGACTCATGGTCTTGCTAGATTATGCTAGATTGAAAGGAACTACAAGAAATCGCATTCTTGCATCCTCAAAACATGCGCCCTCAATTTCAGACTCCCGACGCTATGCTGCATCAGCCCGTCTAGAACTGAAGAACTGCTATGCATATACTTCCTAAAGAGGTTGGAATTGCAGCCGCTCAGCTGGTTCATGGTTTGGGGTTGTCAGGCTCTTTAAACACTAGGGGTTTAAGGACAACGAGCCCTGGAAGGTTTGTAGGATTGAAGATTAAAACTGTTCGCAGTTCGCGTACCGCCGCTTGGGAACAGGTTCACAAGCGACTTGTGGATACCCTTTCTTCACCATCCCACCCACGCTGGAAACCCTACATGTATCCTTAGGGCTCAATTAAGACCCCAAGCCAAGACTCTGAAGCCAAACCCTGAACTAAACATGTGCGGAACCCTGAAACCCAGCCCGAGCAAGACCCCCAACAGTCGGGCATACTAGTGGCATAAGACCTTACAAGTTGCATGCGCGGGCAACACTAGGAAAAAAGCTCTGGGCGCTGAACACTGAGCCTACGGCAATTTGAGGCTTCGCGACAACTCGAGGAGGCACATGCGAGCCCTGCGCAGCCAGGAAAGATGGATTTTTTGCTTAGGCAATAGAAAGCTCAGGGCGGGAAATCAGATTCAACACAGAGTCTATATAGAGTTTCGCGCAAACCCGGACTTTGGAAGAGTCCTCACAGAGTAAGGGCAAGTGAAGCAGATTGGAAGTATATACACACATATATCATCATACCAAAAATAATAACAGTGCAGATAAAACAAAACAACTACTACTATGTGTTGATATTGATATTGCACTTCTCCGTTGAAATGCCTGATGATGCGACAAACTCAGGGCCGGGACCAGGCCAGTCTGGGAGGTGGGCACCAAAACACCTAACCCAAAGGATCCAAGTATCATTATGGTATCTACTTATAGGGTATTTTGAGGGTCTAAGTATATACCATAATGATACTTGGACCTTTTGGGTAATAAGCGAAGCCACACGTGCTCACCGGGTGTAAAGAGCTTAAGGCAGGCAATAACAAGAAAAATGAGAATGTAATTCATGGGTGTTCAGGGATTAATTACTGGATGAAAGTCCAGCCAAGCCAAGATGGGTGTCGGTAGACCAGGCCTCCCGCGGGCGTACTTGCTTGATGGACACCGGCACGTCGGATCTCAGCATTCGAGTTTCATGGCTTTCGGATATTGAGGCCCTAGACGCTCAACCTCAAAACAGGGCATAAACCCTAAACCGTAAACTTCCTAAACCTACACCCTACAACTCAAAGTCCTAAACCTTAATGCGTAAGTCCCAAAACCTAAGCCCGGAACTCTCAAGTCGGATCCAAGGCTTCCGGGGGACCTTACTTGGAGGGTCTTTTGGGGACTTAGTAACTGGTCATTTTAGGGACTTATAATTACCATAACCCCAATTAGGGTTCCTTTTAGGGTACTTATAAGTCTACTTACTACCTACTTACTAAGTCCCCCGACCCTGCAGGTAGGATTCTAGCGCAGAGGGTGCCTCAAGGCTCTAATATAGGTGCCTCACAGATTAGAGCAGGGTTTTGGGGCCCACTATACTATAGTTATAAGAAGGAACCACCAAAGTTAGAATGGTGTAATTAGGTAGTTATCAAGGCCCCTGTATTAGGCCGATAGCTTCTGGAAGGATGTGGGGACTTATATACGGCTCGATGGATTTACAGAGGGCGCTACTCCGGAGTCTATATCCCTAGTGATCCACGTATCATGTGGAGTCGCATGTATATATATATATATACCTGTGTATGTAAAAGACTTGGGCCTTGAAGGGGCTATGGGAGCTACTTCTACGGCCAAATATAATCTATGTATGTGGACATGGACCGTATACAGGACACGCTCACCCCCAGCCCCCCCACATCCAGAAAACAGCAGCGGCAAGTCCTTACGACATGGACCGATAACAATCCTGGCAATTCCCAGCAGTGGTCCAAAAGACAATGATGACCTTCCTGATACCTGCCAGTAAGAACTGCACGTGTTTTCCCCAGAAGACTTCGCATGACAAACCGTCTAGACGGTCTCTCAGACCAACAGAAACGGTAACTCGACTCTGAATGGCAAAGTCCCAAAGCTTGATTATATTAGGGTTGAGCATATGGCGTGACGAACTCCAGGTGCCATGGCGAATACACACAGCTGATTGAAGCCCAATACGGCTATTTCTCTAGTTCTCCAACGTAGGGTCCCCTTAAAGGTCTTTTTTTGTAAGAGTGCCGTACGATTTTGGGAACCTAAAACTAATTTAGAGAACCACCCAACTTAAGGTTTAAGACATCCTGTGAACTCTAAACCTACGCTGCCTGGGTGTCAAGGCTCCGGCCCCTTTGTCACGGCTTGTGCTGGTGCCACCTGCACGTCTTGGGAAGCGACACTGTGCACTGGCTGGGAAGGGGAATGATTCAATCGGCATGTGGGTTCCTGCAAGCGTGCTCACGCTGCCGTCAGACCGCCATAAACCCGAAAATAGCCCGTTATGAAGCCCTGTCAACTTTCAGCTGAGGCCGCAACCCATGAACCGGTCGCCCCGGTGGTGTAGGAAAGCGGCGGTGAAGCCGCCACAGTCGTCGTTGGTGTTGTCTGGCACAGATTTGGGGTTTGGAGTTCAAGTGTACTAGCGGTCTCAAGTCTTAAAGTATCTTAAAGTTAAGGGTGTGGTTACTATACCAGCCTTAATTTGTGATTAGAACGGGCTACAGTATTGTACAGCTATACAGCGGCATTAAGGCGATATGAACACTATATAGTCCGACATATTCCGAATCCCATAAGACCTCTCTTACAGATGCGCCGCGAACCAACAGCTTATGGCTTCGGCGTTGCTTTCACCAGCCATCTGCACAAGCTGCCGCGCCTGCAAGTGGGTTGGCTCCAAAGGCACCTGGCCGCACTACGTTGCTGTATACAGCTCCAAGGTATTCAGCAAATTACGAAAATTCAGAATGCAAGGGAACCTAGTAATAGGGTGTGTTCAAGTCTAGCATCCTTATTTCAAGGTCCAACACCAGGTATCTCCGCATACCGAACCCCACACATGTGAGTTTCGGAAAATAGGGGACCCCAATATAGCACACGAAAGAGTAGGATCCTTACTTTAAGGACCCCAAAATAAGGTACACTAATTTTCGGAAACTCGCACATGAACATCTAGACAACTAGCGAAACGGCACCCGAATGACCTGAAATGGAGCTTCAGATCGAACCGGAGACATAGCAAGCCAATGTAAGCGTCCTGCATGTATGTATGTATGTATGTATGTGTGCATGTATGTATATATGTATATATGTATAGTGTGTGTATATATATATACATATACATATATATATATATATATATATATATATATATATGTATGTATGTATTATATACGTACCGGTATATGTAGAAATACAATGCTCACAATGCTATATGTGTGTGTATATATATATATATATGTAAATATTGAGCAAAGTATGCTTGAAACTGCTCTCTGTTACGAGCAGCTTCTCCGTCGCCTGCGGAGTACAACCTTGCGATGCACACCTCAGCAGCACAGCGCTGTTGGCGGATCTGAAAGGCCAACAAGATTTGAACATGGAATGCTTCGGTCTATTGAGAGGGCCTGAATCACACGGATAAGTCCATTCTGTTTCTGGGCTGCCTGAACACAGCCAGAATGGAGTGTTGGGGTTTCCAGCTATGCAGGGCCTATAAGTGGATTTTGGTATTCCGAGTTCCTCCGACCGGTATGTTACACTTCCAAAAATGCCTTCATCGCATAACGCAGAACCCATACACCACCAAGCTGGCAACCCCATACGGGTATGTGAGAAGGTCTCAGTCATCGAGACTTGCGAGCTGGAAACGCCAAATTATTTGTTGCTGTTACCATCGCCATAGTGTGCAAAGATCTTCGAGCAGATCTGGACCTGTACTAGTTTGTGAGCAACCACGGAATCGGAAGACATCGGAGCCACAACAGAAGGGGCCTTAGTAATTAGAGTAGGGTTTTGGAGGCTTCTATACAAAACACTGGGCCCAGGGCCCTTAAACCGCAAGACCCTGCGTTGGAGACTGAAGATCTCAGGCATGGACTCACTTAGCCGCCCATCCTCGGCATGGAGCAGATGCTGAGAGACTCCGAGGCTTCGGTAAGAGGGTTTTACGGTTTAGGGTTTAGGGTAGTTCACTAAGTTAGCTCTGGCCCTAAGCCGTCTTAACCCAAGCATGTTCGGTAGACATACTGTTGATGAAATAAATCTTGCATTGCCTCAAGGACTCTAAACTATGGGAACTATGGTGTATTCCTTATTATGGGTAATGCAGGATTTATATCATCAACCGTAGCGGTCCCCTAAACCCTAAACCCATGATTCGCAAGCTCCCACCTGCTGTGCAGGTTGGCTGGCTCTCTTCTCGGAGGTTGCTGCTATACGGGTAGTTGTCAAAATTAGGGTCCCTCTTTGGGTACCCCAAATATTAGGTGCCGTATTATACTAAGGACTCAAAAAGGGACCCGAATTTTGACAACCACCCATATACTGTCTGTGGAGTTCCCAGGAGCCTAAATAATTACCAAGACTATTTTGCGGGGTTCCTGATTATGACTATAGCACAATAGGCCCCAAAACCCTGTTCTAAGTATTGTAATAGGCCCTTACAGTAAACTCGGTGGAAGGAGTCTGTCCACAAGTCAGAGCTCCTGGCTGCGAAGCGCTGCATCAACTCCCCAACGCACTTCTTCATGACTTCAGTCTCCTCTGGGCTTTTAAGTAACCAGGGAGAAAAAGTATACACTTTTAATATTTTATTTCATAAGGATTCCTTTAAGGACTTCAAAGCGCAGTCCTGTGACAGGTGGGTTCCCCAAACCTTCAAATGCTCAAAACGATCTTGCAGCTGTTTACCCCGACACCCCGATTGACTTCACAGCCGCTGAACCCTAACATGGTGCAGGATGAATGGTTCCATAGGGTTTCGAAGCTTGAGACGCAGCAATACCACTAATCGGAAACGATGCATGGTGCTTCGGAGCGCCTCGGCCTGAAACCAACGGATCCCAGCTTACCGACCAGCTGCTGCCATTGCGAGGATAATTAAGACACCGCTCATGTTAGAAGTGATAACCCGGAGTGAGGCCTGGTTCTGTCACGCGATCTGCTACCCTTCGTCTGCGGGGTGTCCTGCGTCTGTGCACACCAGGCGATCGCTGCCGAAAGTGTACATGCCTATGGTCTCCATTGTAGTTCCTTTTTGGGGTTGCCTTATAGGATCCTAATTATATATATTTGGTTAAACCAGAAAACGGAACTACAATGGAGACTATAGGTAGGCCGTGGCAGCAACGGCCTCATTTCGACCGTTGTTGCTGGGAGCCTACCCGACCGTGTAGTACATTCAGCGACAGTCTGGTCCCATCACTTCATGGCATGTCAAACTTCTGCTTCAGTGAACGGAAGCATCCACCTGATCAAATCGTGTTAGAACAGTGCATCACCGTATAGAGGCTCTGCCAAAGAAAACTCCAATAATGAACGCTGCGCCCAAAGCAGTCGCAGCACAAACGCGCCGCTGCCATGCAGATAGCTGATTTGATACGAAGCCCACTTCTCGCTTCAGTTTCGCGCACCCGGAATCAATAATCGGCGCGGTGAGGATTTCCATCGACAGCTCGCCTTCTCTCTCCAGCCACAGAATTCTCTTGCCACTGTTGATAACGTCTTGAAAGGAGTTGAAAGGAACCCCCTCCAAGTTGGTCGCCTTGGTCCCAGAAGCTTTAAGATGGCCAAAGCAGGCCTCGAGGTTGTCAGTCTTAAAGCAGAGTCGGTAGATGGAACCGGAGCCATACTTCCTCAGTAGCTCTACATGGGCTCCCTTCTTCCCCTCGACCGCCATGAAGACCAGCTGGCCGTTCGGGTCAAAAACGCTCGCATACTCCGTCCAAGTGGGCTCCTCTGGAGCCGGCGAAGGTTTCGGGCTTTGGGGTGTAGGGTATAGGGGTTTAGGGGTTTAGGGTTTAGGGGTGTAGGGTTTAGGGCTTTAGGGTGTAAGGTATGGGGGTTTAGGGCTTAGGTCAGTCTGGGGTTTTGGGAGCTCAAAAGCACGACACTACACCCTGAATGGGAGGAATACGAGGTCTACTACAAGGGATAATACTACAACTAACTCTAAACCCCTGAAGGATAATACTACAACTAACTCTAAACCCCTTAACTTAACCCTTTGAGAAGCAAGTGGGCTCCTCAGGACCGCCCCAGGTCTGAACCTTCGAAGCCACGAAGCCCAAACGAGGACACCAGGTGCTCAGGAAAGCATGGATGTCCTCCACCACGATGTCCACGTGGCTGAACCTAGCTTCCCCAGTAGCCTCTTAAACATAAGACAGCCGTTTTGTCTAAACCCTAAACCGTCTCCTGTCCTAGTTGAACCGGGAAGGTGGTTTCTACAATCTTTATAGATCCCTTGTAACACCCCTGTGGCAACCTGTAAACAAAGAAGTTTAAAACCTAAGCCCCTACCTCTCGGGCCCAACCCTAAACCTTCTTCTTCTTCTACTACTACTACTACTACCACTACTACTACAGCAACAGCTACTACTACTACTACTACTACTACTACTACTACTACTACTACTACTACTACTACTACTACTACTCCAAACCGAGCACCTCAGGTCCGGCCGCCATGCGCCCTCGGATGTCATGCTCGCAGCGTGTCTTCCATGGGCAAACGACAAGCACCGACGGAATCTTGGGCCACAGTTGGGAGGGGCCGGAAAGAAGGAAAGGTACCAATGTAGTACAGAATTATTTGGGCGTGAGAAAGGACTCCTTTATAGTTGTCGTGGAGCCCAAACTATATAGGATATACTGTTGGGCACATGGACCCCGAGAAAAAAAGAAAGACCCACAGTGCTGGGAAGACCGGAGCCTCAAGCGACCCGCTGACTAACGGGGACCAGGTTTGGGGGTTTGAGGCTCAGGGCTTCGAAGGTTCAGGGGCTGAGGGCTGTAGCGTTCAGCTGCTGAGAGTGGCTTAGGGTTCAGGAGTCCTCCCTTCTCTTGGAGGCCCTTTTGACTTAGTAAGTCTACTTAGTATCCCCTAGAAACCCTATTATAATCCCCATAACCCAGCTTACTAACCCTACTTACTAAGTCAAAAGGACCTCCAAGCTCTACTACAAACTGGAGATGAGAGGAATGTAAAGTCGGGAGGGCCGGCGGCTGGTCGAGCTTATTCCCTACATAAACCCAGATACCCCGACGTCGGCTTTGCGACATCGCGCGGAGTGTGCTGGGATTCAAGGAATCACCCATCAGAAGTACAAGCTGGGCTTCCAAGAACGAGGGCTCCGGTTAAGACATCCTTTGATACGGGTCTTACTATCCGGGGTGGTAGTCAGGAGCCTTCGGCGAAGGCTAATACCACGGAGACATATCCTAAACCTGTGTAAAGCCTTGCTGTCCTCCAGAACCTCGGTAAGCCTCCGCACGGAGGAAATTGCGTCCTGCACCCGGCGTTCAGGGGAGAGCGGACGAAATGAGAGCTGTAACGCAAGGTGTAAACAGCTATAACAGTTCTGAGTTTCTTGTAAGGTCATGCTTGGTGGTTCTAGGGTTCTGTGGTTTGCAAGATTTTCGAAAACTCTATGTAACCTTACCGGTTTTCTGTTCGCACGGTCGGATCTAATAATAGGGTTAGATGGAACTGAAGCAAAGGACGGATAGAGTTCTTCAGGATCTATTATTATGTGATACTCTATGTGTAGTTCGAAAGCAAAAACCCCTGTCTTAGGTTCCCCAAGAAGTACGGCACCCTTACAGAAAGGACGCCTAAATGGACCCGTTTAGAGAACTGCCCATATAGCGTTTATAAGTCGAAAAGGGTTGATCGAAGGTCAGGGTTTGGTGTACTAGCCAAGCCGACCGCCGAAGCTTGAACTCTAAACCCTCACCTCCTACTGTTGTAGAAAAACATCATGCATTACCGAAATGACCCTGGACTATGGGAATTATGGTACATTCTTTATCATGGGTAATGAGGATTTGTATCATCAACTCCTGCAGCCCCAATCTCACCTCCCCAACACTGCATCACCAACCACTACAGGAGTTCAGCCTTCGAGCCTACAGAGATTAATCGTAGTTTGGAGCACTGTATGTTACACATTGAGGTCGTTTCAAGTTTAGGATTGACAGCTCAAGATGAACACAATGCCGCTGTTTCAACTTCAGGGGTTCCGGTTTCGAAGCATAGTTCATCCGTTCGAGCTGAAATCTGTCATCAGCGGATGCAGTGGTAGTGTTGCCAAGGGTTCCGCCATGTGGAGGGGCCTCTTGAGACTGATAGGTGGCAGTATGAAGCGAATGAAGTGTTGCACTGACGGCGAATTTCGCGGCCGACCTCCCCCCCCCCCCCGACCTCTTATGGCTCGCCAACTTAATCTGTCATCCGGGTGAAGCGAGATTCAAACATAACGAGACAACCATCACCTTCAAATGGATCGGTGCAACGAGGGAAGGATGTTTCTGCTGCCATCATGCACTGTCTCACTGGCCACACTGATTAGATACTACAGTCACTGTATCGACCCTTGTATTATAGGAAGGATAAAGTAATGCAAGATTGTGATTCCGTCGAAAGTCTGCACCAAAAAGCATCCACCATCGCGGTCCTACCAGCCCCAAGCCCAAACATCTGCTTCAAATTACAACTTCTTAACGAATCGTGTGTGTGTGTGAGAACATGGTTGGGACTAAGGGTTTAGCGCCCCCTAAACCCTACAGGGTTTAGGGTTTGTTCAGGGTTTAGGGTGTTTAGGGTTCAGTGTGTAATTTAGGGTTCAGTGTGTAACGCTTACGCAATAGAAAAAGTGAGTTTGCAACAAATTCTCTTCAAGGATCCCCCGGTGTCATCTCATGTAGGGGCCGTAATAATTAGAATAGGGTTTGGGGGCCACATTGCTATAGTTATAATAAGGAACCCCCCAAAGTAGTATGTGCCTCCCAGAACCCAAACCTACGCAAACCTACGCACAAGGCCCGTCAACTCGACTGCGAAGCATTGTTTCTGCTAGTAACAGTATCCCCTCCCCATCTTCGCCTGCATGACTGTAGACGATACTATACAACATATCCACAAACTCGATTCTACTTCTAGCCATCACAGGTCCGGAAAACTTTGAAAACAAATTTCAGTCATAGGAGCTATATGATATCTACCCCTGAACTAAGCCGTTTCAATTCCAGGCTTGTTGGATGCATGGGCCATGTCCTCGGCGCTTTGGCCCTCGCCAACCGAAGGAACCTGGCTGAGCTTCCGGAAGTAATGATGCTAAGGCATGAGTTTGCACAGGCATGCTACACTTCACTGCAAGGCTTTAACTTCTGGCTCCCTTGCTAGATCCTTTAGGCTGGCCACACTATCATTACAGTAAACACCAAGACAGCAGCATATCACTGATCCGTCTCCAACAAGACATACCCCTGCACCCTGAACACTTAAAGCGATGGGCCCGACCTTACAACCGTGACCCCGAAACCCGCAAACCCTAAAAGCCTGAAGCGATTGACCGAATTAAAACCCGACACATGGCCCCAAGAGATTTTCGAGGCTTGCCTGTTCTTCTTGCTCGTTCTCGAGACGAGAAGGGAATAAAACTACAAACCCACAAACCTCTTCACATTGACAGGGTTTAGGAAGTTTAGGATTTCAGGGTTCAGGGTCTGGGTGAAGGACCTGAAAGCTTGGTTCGAGAGTAACCTAAAACATCAGATCTCTACGCCCCTGAGTATCTTGTTCGGGACCAACAAAAAACTCATGTAGAGGCCTATCGATTAGACTGGGGTTTGGGGTTGTGCATAATATGCGACTTGCTATGACTGTGTACTATGCGCAACTAGTACATGCATTACTTATGCCAGTGTCAATGTCACCCTCGATTCAGACCATGATAGTAGACCCCAAAACCTCGCCAGGCAGGCAAAGCTGCGCAGCCTCGGCTTTTGACTGTGCGGCGTCGAGCTCGGGGATTGTACAGGCTTGAAGGATTCTGTGGTATTGAGCTGTGTCAGGGCTTGTTTGGTTTATGGGTTTTGCAGGAGATCTGTCAGTGTTTTCTCGGACTTTAGTCGGCTCGACCCCTAGCCCTGAATCTTACTGTAGGCGCCTTAATAATTGGGGGGTATATGTATTGATAATAAAGAACCCCGCGAACCCTGTTCTATGTATGAAGGCCCCTACATTACTCGCTTCTGTCCGTGAAAAACTCAGTGGCTGTAAACAAGTTGAGCGCCGGCGGCTCAAAGACCAGTAAACCTGTAGGCTCATACCCTGCCCTTTTTTTTAGGTTATCTACTTTTCTATACAACAGATCCTAGCCATAAAACTGGGTATCCAAAAAATGGGTAGGGTATGAGCCTACAGGAACTCCCGAAGCCCTGCATAGGCCCTGAAAACAACTAGAAGACCGTATAGACACCTACAGAGCCCCACAAAACCCGGATTTTTGGACAGGGTTCAAGAGGCTTTCGTTTTGATGGCTCGCGAAAAGACGGGTTTTGGAGGGATTGACATTGGAAAAAGCCACGAAAGGGGTCCTTCCATTGCAAAGGTTACCGGAAGTCGCGTAGGCATGCTCCAATCACCATTGCAACTGTGAGGTTTGTAGTCGGCTCCAATCCTAAGCCCCAAGCTCGGCTGTGTTTCAGGTTTATGTAGGGTTTGGGCCAACCCGCAACCCACAAGACCTGCATGTTCCAGGTTCCTCATGAGTTATGAGCCGTTATCTATTGTCTTGCAAAAGCAAGCTTTGGGATGTCTATGGGACGAGAGGTTGCGTTTAGGTTGCTTCAAGGCCCAGTAGCCCCAGTCACATGACAAAGCCTTCATAGGTACTTCCTGCCTCTCTGCTCCTGCTTCCATGTTATTTAACAGTGTAGCAAGAAACGCACTCTGCCTCAACAGCAGTCCTGCATGCATCTCCTGCGTCCACGACCCTAGCCGGGTAAACTGAAGGGTAAAACCCTAAGCCGAATCCTATGACAACTCTGCGCTCCACTCCTGAAACTCCTATAGGTCCTAAGCCAACCCTGGCCAAAGAAAGAGTCAGCGAGTCCTGAACCATAAAGCCTAGAAACTCCAAACCCTAAAAATTGAATCCTGTAATTTCGTATCATCAAAACAAGTGCATGCCCAAGCACTTCTCCTCCAGATGATCAAAGCGCTGGTGGAGATCCTGAGTGCTCAAGGATTGTTCAACACATTTTGGATTCAGGGCTTGAGGATTTTATGGGTTTGATGGGGCCTTGTAATCTTAGGGGCCTCCCGGATTTTGTGGGGTCTTGGGGCTGTCTTGTGAGTCTACAAGGTTTAAGGATTTGCGGCTTGTAGTTTATGGATCTAGGAATGAATGAACTGAACAGGCCGAAAACCTAAACCTTAAATCCCAAAACCTGAACCCAAAACCCTAAAATCCAAATCCGTATTTCCCTGGAAGGCCTACGAACCTACGCTGCACTCGGTAAATGGTAAAACCTATTCGCAACACCTGAAAGATTACTACACAAGAAGGCTTCAAACCTGTAAAACCCGAGAGCTTACGACCCCAAAAGCTTCAAACCTGTAACATGCGAAGGTTTACGACCCCAAAAGCTTTAAACCTACAAAAAGCTAAGACTTGCTGCCCAAACAGCTGTAAACGGTAAACCTTTGACAGTTACTACCCTGAAAGCGTGCAGCCGAGAAATCCTCGAACTTGAAACCCTAAGGGTTCAACTCGGCAAAACCTCAAGATTATTAAAAGCACGAAGGCTGGAGAACGGCAAAGCGCTGCTCTGACCTTCGTTTGAGACTTGTCAAACGATCTTGCCGCCCTCTCGTTGGAAAGTGCACTGCCCGGGATCTCGCTACTTCTGCTAGGCTCGTTCGGGCTCGACCTCGCCTTCTTGTCATTGGGAGGCCATGCCACGGCTTGGAAGTCAGACCAAAACGGCCAGTTCTCGCGGGACTGCTGGTTTCGTTGTGCCCACAAACTGCGTTTCGGATGTTTCGGGCGAGGAATTTGCCAGCCTTGCCTTTTCGGACGTGCCAGGTGTGTGGCCTTCATTCGGAGGCCGCTTCGCTCCACAAACCTTGCACCGGGATATATTCGTCCCAGGCTCACCGGCCGTTTGCCCACCACATCGGCTGCTGAAAGGCGCTCTTGAAGGAAGTCTTTTGCAGCGAGCAAGTCGGCGTCACACGATTGCTCTACCAGCCGGGCACTTTCCCTCCTCCGTTGGACCCAACGGGCTGCGACGACCAACTTGCACCCACACACGGTTGCAACCCCGGCCACTTTCCAAAGCATATAAACACATCCGCGCCAGGCCTGCTAAGCCGGACACCGTAAAGGGGTACCATTGGGGTTTAGGGCTGCAGTAATTGAGGGATACCATCAGGGTTTAAGGCTTTTAAAGGATACCGTAAAGGCCAGTACAAGGGTTGCCCTGTGCGCGTTTGATCGGAATTCCTATGCGCACGCCGGTGCGAGACGACTTTTGAGAAACACATCCATGCATATGTAGAGTAGGTCTTGGCGTTTTAGTTGGCTTTTCAATGTCCACACAATGGACTCACAAGCTTTACTTCGGAATCCCCATGTGCCTGCCGGGGTGAGATGACTCCCAGCCCGAAACCCTAAAACGCCAGAAGTTAGGAGCTCATGGATCCAGGCTGCTGCGATGTCCGCTGC
The DNA here is from genome assembly GCA_905221615.1 of Symbiodinium sp. CCMP2592. Taxonomy (NCBI): domain Eukaryota; class Dinophyceae; order Suessiales; family Symbiodiniaceae; genus Symbiodinium; species Symbiodinium sp. CCMP2592. The sequence goes on along the minus strand of CAJNDT010000044.1, from coordinate 74,273 downwards.
GCTGCGATCGGCGAGCTGCCGCTTTAAGTCGTCGAAATCCTAGCCCGAGTCCGGGTTCAGGGTTTAGGGTAGGGTTTGGGAGAGAGTCTTTACAGGGTTGGGGTTTTAGGATTTTTAGGGCTTAGGGTTCTTTTGGGATAGGGTTTTGGGGGCTCTCAAAGGGCGCATAAATTAATATTATAATTTAAAGATGTGGGGCTTAGTGACATTGTGGGGCGCAGCAGTTATAGCTCGTGGTTCGTGGGACTTGTCTGAAAGGTGCGGGATGCGTTTGAATCGGGTTCAGGCGTTATCGGTTTCAGGGTTTTTTTGGTCTGCCTGATAAACATCCCTAAAACCCTAAACCCTAAACCCTAAACCCTAAACCCCATCAAGACCCTGGACCATCAAACGAAACGATATACATCGGGACCCAACTACAGACCCCCAAGCACAGGATCCATACAAGACTTGGATCGTCTCAACAAAGCACCCTAAATCCCTAAACCCTAAAACCCTAAACCCTAAACCCTAAACCCTAAAACCCTAAACCCTAAACCCCTAAACCCTAATTTTGAGAACCCCGCAGATTCGGAACCCGTAGTTGGTGGTTTCAGTCGAGTCTGTTGGGCGAACCCAGAGACTCCAATATCTGGCGTTCCCAGCCCCCCCCCCCCCCCCAATGGTATGGTCTGCTAGGGTGGGGGGAGGGGGGGGGCTGGCGTGTGCGGACAGGGGTCGGAGGCGTTGGAGCTGTCACTGGATGGTGGGATGGTGCTGGCGGCCAGGGCTCACACGCAAGCCCTTCGCAAGCAAGCCGTAAACCCTATAACGCAACGCATGCCCTTGTTTTGAGTAACCTTAAGTTGTACCCTACACCCAACCCTAAACCCCACCTAACTGCAGGCTCTAAGCCTAAAGCAGAACATACACCGCAAGTCCTCCCTAAGCCCTTGTCGACTCGAAGCGTTATACCTTGTAACCGTAAACCCAACACTCAAAAGCTTAAGCTAAACCCTAAACCCCAAAACCCCACAACCACCCCACAGGGGGAGAGGGACCCCACACCCCACACCACAGGGGAGGGGGGGTCCCACCCTATATCCGGACCATTGACCTTTGGGGGGGGAGGGGGGGGGGGGCCGCGGAGCGCGTGACCATATATCTGTAAACCATAAAGCCGAAACCTCCAACAAAACGGCGAAGACTTGAACCTTAAACCTTATGAATGCTAAACCTAAACTATGCTCTCGAACCCGGACATAGGCATCCCTCCAACGCCAGGATGATGACAGAAGACCGTGCTGGAGGTTTAAACTAGAACACGTTGCCACGCCGAAGAGATGTTGCTCTTCTCAGATGCAGTCATCCTTGTGGTGGAAGAAGTAACAGTAGTTTGTAGTAAAAGGATCCGTAGTAGCAGAGTTAGCCGTATTAGTAGTGGCAGTAGCAATAGAAGTAGCAGCAGTCAGCAGTCACAGTGATCGTAGGAGGAGGAGGAGCAGTCGTCGTCGTAGTAGTCGTTTTCGCAGCAATGGCAGTGGCATGCTTGTGCGAGTACTAGGGCTGGTACTACTACCAGTACATTAAGAAGTGTGGGATTAGAATCAGAACCAGCGCTACCAGCACCAGCACCAGCACCAGCACCAGCAGCAGAAGCAGCAGCAGCAGCAGCACCAGCAGCACCAGCAGCAGCAGTAGCAGCAGCAGCACCAGCACCAGCACCAGCAGCAGCAGCAGCACCAGCACCAGCACCAGCAGCAGCAGCAGCAGCAGCAGCAGCAGCAGCAGCCAGCACCAGCAGCCAGCAGCAGCAGCAACAGCAGCAGCAGCACCAGTACCAGCACCAGCACCGTCGACGACCACAACCACTAACTAAAACTGCTATTCGTACTACTGCTTCTACTACCACTACTACAACCGCTGCTGCTGCTACTACGTACTACTACTATTGCTGCTGCTGCCACTACTACTACTACTACTACTCCTCCTGCTGCTGCTGCTGCTGCTGCTGCTACTGCTACTGCTACTGCTACAGCTGCAGCTACAGCTACTGCTACTGCTACTGCTACTGCTACTGCTACTACTACTACTACTACTACTACTACTACTACTACTACTACTACTACTGCGACGACGACGACAACCTCTACAGGCAAGTGTTTCTCTCGCCGCCCGCATTCCTGCTTCAGCGTCTGCGCTTGGCATTTCACCTCGCTCGTGCTCTATAAGGCTTTCGGGGCTGAATGCTCCGGGTTGACGGCATGTTCTGCTTAAGGATGCAGAAGGGGAAATCTCGATTTCTTGCAAACAAGCGGCCTCTGTGTGAACTTGAACATTCCTTGGCTGCAGGTGCTTGCAACTTTCTGCCATCCGGCAGGCTTTGTTGACTTTGCAAGGCACTACCAAGCCCCTTCATGAACAGCCAAGCGTCTCTTTACGCCACTCGTGGAGAGTATCTTCGATTGCAGCCAGCGTCTGCCGCGAATGCGTTCGACATCAAAAAACTGGACGGTGCTTCCCACACTTCCTGTGTTCCCTTTGTGCGACGGCGGTTCCTGCTACTGTCATCACTTCGGCTGCAGGCATGCGCAGGATGTCACATTTGCTGCGTGTACTCATATGCAGATACCGGCATATATATACATACGTTGCATATATAGATATATATGTATAGAGTAGAAAATATGTACATGTCTGCGTGCGTGAAGCCTCCTCGCTGAGTGAGGCGGCTGTGGTGCCCACGTTGCGCCGCTCGAGTGCGGAGATGCCTCAGTGACAGGATGTGGTATTACAACATAGTAAAATACAAGTATATTATATGTCATTGTGTGGATATATACATATATATATATATGTATGTATATACTGTATATGTATACATGTGTATATATATAATTTAATATACAAAAATTCTTCTTATACTAGAGGAGTCTCACGAGGCATCATTTCTAGCGGTAGCTCTTGCTTTGGTATGGGCCCTGGTTACGTTAGTTTGGGGATCGGCTTCGGGATCAGGGCTGAGGTTTCTGCATCACTGCTTTCATCAATTCCCAACCTGTCGGGTATCATAAAGGTTAACCTTTTTGGTAATACAGGGAATAGGGATTATATAGGTACTATACTACCCCAAGAAGGCTAAAGGTTACCTACTCGACTACCAGGATCCAGGGGCCGCTTTTTCTGGTGTTCGGTGCTTCAGGATTCCACGAACAAGAGGCATGGCTCTCGGGTTCAGGATTAATGCTTTCCGACGCCTCGCTTAGGAGCATGATTATATAAAGCCAACATAAAATGCTCCATCGTGTACTTTATAACCCTATTATGGTATGAGAATTTAAGTCGAGCTGCTTATCAAGAACCTCGTGTTCTTTCACGGCGTAGCTGTTTCATTGTGAGAAAAGAGACGAAAGCCCACCGGGAGAAACAACCCCTAAGTCGCAAACCCCTCAACTTTCCTAATGAAGACTCTTCTCGCCCAAAGCATGGAACGCTCTTCCGCCCCGTGGATGCGAAGCGTTTGGCGATAGGCCTTCCGAATCTTCTTGTTAGAGGATTTTGAGACCAATTTAGGGTTTAGGTTTAGGGTTTTAATTTTCTACAAGCATTAGAAATCAATATAATGTAGAAGAGCTTGTTTTGGGATTCTCGAGGTTTCCGCGTTTTGAGGCTGTAGGCACAGGGTCTACGATTCACGGCTTTGGGGCAAGGCATTTGAGCATAGTGTCGTCGTCGCGTCTGGCGGTCGAAGTTTATTCAACAAATAACGTGCCTTCGGCCCTAAACCCTATAATTCAGTGCAATTCATAATAGCTTTCGGTCTTTCGCCGCGACAACCGGCTTGTCGCTTGGCATTCCTGCATCACATGGCACGGGTTTAGGTTGAGGCATATTTTGGCATATTTACAGCATGCTTAGACCCTTCAGATGCAGAAGGGGACCACCGGCTGACCTCGCCCGCGAAATCCCTCATAACCTTCAAGGAACCCAGAGAGCCTACCCTCACTTAACCCCCCCCAAGCCCTCCCCACATATGGAAGACCTCATCTGATCGCGACCGCGCAAACTCCTCACGAAGGAGCTTTGCCTGACAGGGGCTTTCTTCAAGGGTCCCTTAAGGGATCCTTTCGGCATTTTGACTTCCTCAGAGGTCACCTTGACTTTACTCTCTTGGTTGAATCGCCCAACAACCCTCCCCCCATGCACGGGAGCCTCCGCCGCTATGTTTGCAATAATCTCTGCACGAACTTCGCCGATCGCCTCCATCCGCACACTCTGCGTTCGGGGTTCGTTGTTTGGTTTATCAACACTGGGGTGTGCAGCTGCAACCAGGTAACTACCTCACATGGTGACCTGCCGTTTAAGTAACTCGAGCCCGAAGCAAACTCTCCGTAGACTGGGACGCAACATCCCAAGCGGAGTTGCCCCTGGCATTGAGCCCATCGACCCGGAAATGTAACCAAGTACAGAATCCTGGTCTTGCGCCTTGCAGGCTCAGTTACAGTCTACACCCTATCCAAAAAGTGACGTCATTCAGTCCCCAACTGTGAATCTTAATTACCCTAAGGAGGTTTGAAAAAGAATACAACCGCCCACTGGGAAACCTAGTGTCGGGTCCTGCCTGGTCTGCCACGCTTCTTGCAATTTCACTACTCAGCGTCCGCGCCAGCACTTGCCCTGCACCGTGTGCGTGGTCACGCTCGTGCTGCAATGCCTCCAGCACTTCCTGCAGCAGTTCCGCAGTTTTCTAATCTACAAGACGAGGATTCAAGCCCATTCAAGAACCATGAATCCTGAACCCTGAGCCCCATGAGCAAATAAAGTTTGGGAAAGCCGATCCCCCAACTATTAGGGTGAGGCCTGGTCGGCTAAAGACTACCGGGCGGAAGTCCTGGCGCAAGTTGTCCAGATCAGTGGTGAACAATGACTCGAGGTGCGCTGGCATTTCCTCAAGACTCGATGCTTTGCTGCTGGCCCTTTGGGTGGTTGTCAAAACTAGGGTCCTTTTTTGGGTACCCTAAACAATAGGTGCCGTACTATAATAGGGATCAAAAAAAGGACCATAATTTTGACAACCACCTATATGAAGTAGGATTTGTGGTCTACTAGGAGCTCTGAAGTGGGGTTTGGGCTTAGAGGCAACGTGTGTTTGCTGTTTTCTCTATGTCAGAAGACCATTCGGTGGAGCCAGCAACAGGGTTGTACAAGACTTAAACCACGTTAAATCGGAGTTTCCGAAAATAGGGGACCCTAATATAGTACCCTAAATGGTAGGACCCTTATTGTAAGGACCCCAGAATAAGGGACCCCTTCTTTTCGGAAACTCCCAAATATGTATCCGTCACTTTCACATGCAGCCCTATCCTCAAGACCTGGTATGCACAAATGCTGAAACTAGGTTCTGTAAGTCGGCACGGGGGAGACCTAATCAAACTCTCCATCCTACCCCCCCCCCCCACAAGGCCCTTGAAGGGCCATCCTCAATGATCAATGCGAGGTGGCCAAACATCTTGATGAAGGGCCCTGCTGCCCTAAACCCCCCAAACCCCCCCATCCGCCTACAAACGCGAAACCTTGAAGCTCAAACCAGATCTCCAAAGCTTCATGGCACGTCATTTTTTGGGATGAATAGAAGACTTAGAAGTTGTGGGCCTGAGCATAAAATGCCTTCATGAAGGTCTTCTACCCCGATTCTTGTTGCGGCCGCACAACATTAGCAGCTTGCAACTTAAGATTCCGGGAATTCCTCGTCGTTACGCGTGAGAGCAGCAAGGAGAGACGTTTCTCGAGCGGTCATTGAAAGCCAGGCGTCGCTCAGGCGATCGACGCAAGACTGAACGGTGGCGTAGCCTCCACAAGTATAAGCGGACGTTTTATAAACGGGGGCTTAAAGCAGACCCTAAATAGTAAAATCTTTATTACAAGCACTCCTCAACAAAATACCCCTCAATTACAGAAGCTCTGATATGGTTGTCAAATGCTTGCGGTGCGGACGTCTGTGTCTCATCCCGGGATAACAAACTGTTCTCTCGAGCTCAGCATCCATCGATCGAGTTCGATGTTTTGTGATTTGCTGGGAGCATTATGTGTAAATATAGGGGCCATAAAGTATAATATCCCGTAAAGCCCTATTCTAGCTATTGAGGCCCTATATTATTGCAGGGAAAGAGAATACGAAGGTTTGCAAGTCATCTTGACTCGGATCGCATTCTGACAAAGCTGAGACACCCAACCCCAAACAGGCTGAAGAACACCGAACCGCATCCCTACAAAGCCTGCGGACCCACATGAAGACCCTTTGTGTATATCTATGTGTATACAAACACATGGATAGTCATATAGATAGATAGTTAGTTAGATAGATAGATGGATGGATCATTCGACAGATGTATGAATGTATGTCCCTAAGTATGTATGTATGCATGTATGTATGCACGTATGTGTGTGCATGCATGTGTATTATATATATATATATATATATATATATATATATATATATGTATATGTATATGTGTGTGTATCTACATTTAACATAAGTGTGTATATGTATATATGTATGTGTACTGTATGCATTTTTGTAATTACATATAACAACCATATTCATATAAAAAGAAAACCTTTGCATGACCAACAAACTTGAGACGATTTGGTCCCCTGAGTCCTAAACCCCTTCAACCCACAGACCCTACCGGGGCCTCGTTCTGCCTTCTCCAGCCGAGCACGCATGTGAAGGTCGAGGGACTCCAGGCCTAGGTGGCTTGATTCGGGCTTGAGGTTTCACCAGAACCCCCAAGGTAGAATTTGTGTAGATTCGGGTTCCCAAATCTTCCAATATCCCTGAAGGAATATATCCCTTGAGCCACATTGGGGATTCTACGACAACTTTAGACATATACTTCTTACTTACTTAGGGGGATCTGGTGAGGCTTTAGGAATTCAGGTTGGGTCCTGGGGCCTCGGGTTTCCGGATTCGGGTTTGGTCGGTTGAAGGATGTTGAGGTTTCCGGTTTAAGGCCTATTTGGGGTTTAGGGTTTAGGGTTTGGGGTTTAGGGTCTCAATTGAAGGTTTGGAGTTTAGGGCTCTAGGCTAGGGGCTCATGCACCTGTTACGAGTATCAAGCGAACTCGTTGAAGGTTTCGTTGAAGCAAGAGGGAGCTTAAGAAAATGCTGGACGTCCGCATAGAATGATAATTCTCAGAAGAAGGCCGTTTCCCAAAAGAGAAGCACCGACATTTCCAAAGCCGCAAGTGCAGACTGTGCCAGATGCGCCTACCGACAGCCACTGATTTGGGCTGGCTCTCTCAAGCAAGGGGCCTGACTACTCAGACTAGGGTTTCGGGGTATATTGAAATACAAATTCATAAGGGCTACAAGGGGATGGCGTGACTGATTATTCCAACCTCCATCTTGCAACCAATATACTGGCCGACGGTGGAGGGGTTTTGCTTCCGGGCTTGCTAGAAGGTTCTCATGAGCGATTAGACGGCTTTCGCGTCTAATCTATTGCGACACGCGATCTGCCACAATTCAGGAAGCTGGACTAACCTAGCCAACAAGTGATATAGGTGCCTGAGTAGTTAGGTCTTACGACTCCTCCAAAAACTATGTTAACTACGAAACCCATAGGAAAGCCGCCCTGGGCTGCCAATGTGGCCTCTCCGGGGTTTTAAGGTTTAAAATGTGGTACAACCCCCAAACCCTGAACCCTGGAGCCGAAAATCCTACCCTGACCCTGAAGCCGAAACACTACCCGGAATCTCCAACCCTACAGGGAACTCCAGAAAGTTGGAATATCATTATCGTAACCCCTTTAAGGTAAATTATAGGGGATCCTACCATTAATCCATATTCCAACTTTCTGGAGTTCCCTGTAATGGATCTAGGCCGGACACGCACCACCAAGCACTCCAACGTCAGCTCTTCAGACTTCGTGGCAGCCTCTGATCGAGCTAATGATTCAAGCCAGGCTCTGGTGGGTCTGATGAGCAAGCCGGAATACTGAAGAACACATAACTAGAGTGTTGAAATATGATCGAATATACGATGTTAATGTGAGGGTTGCTATTCAGGCTAATTCATTCTGCTTTCGAAAAATCATTAATGAAAAACTGTTAGTGTGAGTGTGCCTGGCGTTTACCGTGGAAAAGGTCCGCTGGGAACACATGGACCCATGAAGAAATTTGGGTGTCCTCTCAGTTACTAAGCAGCTGACGCAGACATCAACAACAGAAACAGCTCAGCAAGACCAACTTCAAAACACCTGATAATAGCCTCACCACCCTGCAGCCGCCAACTTCGCAAAACCGCGACACTCCCCCCAACCGAGCCCAAAGCTCTCAGCCCTGCAGTAACCATTCACAACGAACGCTGTCGCGAGAGGCAGATAGGCAGGGATCAGATTCTTACTTACCAGCCCATAATCTACATATATGGGTGGTTAACAAAATTATGGTCCCCTTTTGGGCCCCTGTTATAGTACGGCACCTATTATTTAGGGTACCCAAGAAGGGACCCTAGTTTTGACAACCACCCATATAGCTTGAAACCAGGTACAGCGCACTCAGAAACACCATACCCTCAAACCTTCGAAACGCTTGTAGCCGGGCCTTCGCAGGCAGCGCTGGCACGGCCGCGCTCGCTGCCATGCGCTGTCGAGCGGCCCATAATTCCTCCAAGCTTGCACAGGGATATGTGATCTCCATCTGTGTTTCTATCCAAGATCAGGATCCAGGGTCATGATGAATTCTGAAGACACCAACTGACCAGAAAGGCCTTATGCAGCGAGCAACACGGGCATACTGAGCAAAGTATGGATGCTAGCACAAGTAAGTTTGTTAATAGTTCATGGTGAATAGTTAATTGATAGTGATAGCTGCGGTAATACTCTTGATAGTCTTAGTAATAGTCGCAGACATAGTCGCAGTACTAGTCATAGTCATAGTCATCATCGCAGAAATAGTGACAAAAGTAGCAGTAATAGCGCTAGCAATAACAATACTGAGAAAAAGATATGGTAACAACAAGGATGATCGGGCATTGGTTGTATCGTACAGTATGATGTAGCAGAAATCCAGAGGGCCGGGATACTAGTCCGATTTATTGGGACTTGCATCCTTATCACTACTTCTGCGACGATGACCATGGCTAGTACTATGACTATGTCTGCGACTATTGCTATCACGAGTATTATCGCAGCTGTCACCACTCCACCCCCTCATCCTTCAGGGGTCGGCCCTAAACAGCCTTGCTTACAGAGCCTAAACCTACACACCCGTAGGTCCTCAAACATGACACTCTAAACCCGTAAAGCCCCGAAACCCTGGACTTGTTTAAACCTTGCGGCCTACCTCAGCCCCTTCTCAAAAAAAAAACTATCTCAGACACAGATAAAGAAAAGTCGCAAAAGGGAACCTATGAGGTTCCTTTAGGCTTTAGGTAGAGCCCTGAACCTCAATTCTGCGACCCGGGAGTTCCCCAGCAAAACCCCGCAAATCGAAGTCTCAAGCCTAAGTTCCCGGACCTGGGACGGAGACTGATCAATGCTAGGCTTTAGGGTTTAGGGTTTAGGGTTTGGGTTTAGGGTTTAGGGTTGTTTTGGGCTTAGGCTTAGAGGGGGTATTGAGGGTTGGACCATCGCCGTCGGTGAACTTACCATTGTGACTATAGCTATAGTATAATGGGTCCCAAAGCCCTAGTCTAACTGTTAAGGCCTACATATTATAAAACTCTCATAGATCCCTTACAGTAAACCTTAGAATACCTTTTTAAAAAGGAACCCCATTCTAAGTTCTAACTACGAAGGCACCTATCCTATATCGCATAATGAATCCGTCGTCTCCTGCTGCTGCTGCCCGGTGTCCTCCAAGTACCTCGGCACGGCCGGGCTATGAAAACCCAAGGAGGCGATCCCAAAAACCGAGCTTCCACACGGTCTAGGGTTTAAGGGAGGGTTTAGGGTTTAGGGCCTAGGGTTTAAGGGTTTTATAGGGCCCCGAAAAAGCACATAAGCGAAACTTAGGATAGGGATATCCGATATACACTCCTCATAATGAAGCCTAATAAGGTAGGGATATCCGTATAAAATGCTTATGCTTATGTGCTTTTGGGTTCAGAGTATCGAAACTTTGAGAATACCTTCTGACTCTACTACAATTCGAGGTCGAAAGACTAAGGCCTACAGTTTACGGCCTAGGGTTTCGACTGCAGGGCCTCGCGTGGGATATTAGCAAGCCCTCGTTTGAAAGGCTTACGCAATGTATCCGGCCACTTGAAATCGTAGCACCCTTGTTCTAGACACAGAGTTGTGAAAACCAGCTACTAAAACTCCAAACAATTAGGCATACCCCAAAGCTCAGAACGCAACAAATCCCCAAAGCATTCACCCGCGCATATCCTATACAACCGCAAAACCTCATGAAGACCCTGCGCGCATTCCAAAATCCCCACAACATCTGCATGAATCCCTGCAAAAAACTCGTAAAAACACCTGCAACCACATAACACCATCAAGAACACCCCAAAAAACGACCTGAACCCTAAATCCTGTTTCTCTAAACCGCGGGCCCTAAAGCCCTAAAGTCCTAAAGCCCCGAAAACACCCCGCGTCAGGCCAGGGTGCGCTCGGGTGTCTGCCATGGCACGCGCGAGCTCTCGCCGCACAGAGGCCTCCGCGCTTCGGGGCTCGAGGTCTTCTTTTTACTGGGTTCAGGGCTCTGGTTTAGGGTTCTGGGGTTTAGGGGTTTAAGGTTTGGGGTTAAGGGATTTAGGGTTTAGGGTTGAGGGATTTCAGTAAAGTTACCAGAACAAAGAAACCATATTATTTTCTATAGATCCCTATTTTGCGAACTTCAATTAAATCCTTTAACAAGAACCCAGCTTACAAATTGGTACTTTTCCGAATCAAGGTAAAGGGTGCTTTTTCACTGTGCTGCACTGGTTTGGGGACCGAAAAAACAGACCCTAAATTGGAGAAATATGTTTCTGCTGCACTCTACTTGGACTTGCTATTAGTTGTTAAAAATCGAAGCATCCACGTCGCATCCACGTCTTTATTGCTGAGGATGATTGGTGGGGCTGAGCTTGTTGTTCTGGACTTTGAAGCAACCAGGGACAAAAAAGTATAAATTTTTATTTTACAAGGATTCATAGGTAAGTGTATGCCTATGCGCGCCTTAAACCCTCGAACCAAGCCTTAAGCCGCCAACCCGAGCCTGGCGACAGTCCTTGGTACTTAGGCTTTGAAGTACCTATATAGGGACCCCTTTAAGTACCCACTATGTGGGTACATGGAGTTTTTGGGGTAGAAACTCTATGACCTTGAACCCCAAAACCCTAAACCCTAACACCTTAAACCCTAAAACTCTGAACCATATACCCAAAAGCCCTTCATCTCCAATCACTAATCCCTGAACTCGAGCTGAATTCCCAGACCAGACGCCCGAGTCCCCAAGAATTGCCCTAAACCTTTTCGGGTTCCCTCTTATGATTTCCTTATATGACAAATCCTTAAAAAGGTAGGTTCTTCAAGGCTGAGGTAAACCCTACATGAACCGCTAAAACCCTGAACCCAAACCCTAAAACCCTGATGGCAGGCCAACAGGGGGGTTTAAGATTCTTGGGGTCGGGATTCCTTAATATGAACCCTATTATGGGAACCTTAATCCCTACTACACCTCCATAGGCTAAATTCCCTTTTGGCCTCCTATGAAACCTCTAAACCCTGAACCCAAACAAACCCTAAACCCTAAACCCAAATTGTAAAACCTAAACTTTAAATCCTGAACCCAAACCCTAAACCCTAAACCCAAACCCTAAAACCTAAACCCTAAATTCTAAACCCTAACCCTAAAACCCTAAAACCTAAACCCTAAATTCTAAACCCTAACCCTAAAACCCTAAATAAACCCTAAACCCTAAAACCCGTCTTCCCGACGACCCTGGCGTCGGGTGCTGGGCCTCGGCACGCCGGGCATCGGCCACGACACGCTTGAGCTGCGCCTGGCGATGGGTTTATAGGTGTTTATAGGGTTTGGATTTTTTTTGGTTTATAGGGTTTATAGTGGTTTTTAGGGGTTTATAGGGGTTTACAAGGGTTTATAGGGTTCAGGGTTTATAGGGTTGATAGGGTTTACCGGGTTTAGGGTTTATAGGGTTTATAGGGTTTAGGCGACGAGATTCAGAACTTCGACGTTTGGGGTGAGCTGGGTGCTATCTCTTTGTTTTCATCGGAAGTATCCGTGCCGTACAGGAAGTTACAGGTTTTGGAGTTCCGCGGTTTTGGTGGGGTGATGTTGAGTTAAAAGTGAGTTTTGGTGCCTGGAGCTGTTAGCTTCCGTAAACCACCACCTAAAACTTTCGCATCCCCAATCCCTACACCTGAAATGCCCCTGAACGACCCTAAACCCGAAACCCCAAACGTGTAAACTAGATACTCATGATTTCGTGGAACCTGCCTCCACATTTCGGGCAGCGGCCTCGGCACAGGTCGACGATGCAAGCCGAACCCCACAAGTTGACCCTAAGGTCCAAGTCCCTGATATTCATTTACTCTCAAAAATACTATCCCCTAAACCCTAAACCCTAAACTAGTATCCGAAACCCAAGCACCTAATGATCGGGTCCATTGGGCGCTTCCGGTGAGACTGCTGTGAAACTGCTTGGGTTTAGGGTACAAGGCCCCTAACAACCCTCAACCCTAGACCCGTTTCGAACTTCAGGCATCTTAATAAACCTCAAACAATAAACCAGACCACAGGTACACAGACTTGCGGACGTCAGGTTTGGGCTCAGGGGGGTTTTCGATTCGGCGCCTGGAGACCTTCAATGCCATGGGAGCTGCGTAGAACTCTTGACGTCTCTTAGGATTAAGGGCTTTGGGGGTTTGGGGCGGTTCAAGGTTTTGGGGCTTTGGGTTTTGGGGTTTAGCGATTTAGGGTAATAGGCATTTAGGTTTTGGGCTTTCGGGCTTTATGGTTCTTTGAAAGCTCTAGCAGGGTTTAGGGCTTAGGCTTCTATTGAAACGACTTCCTCACCTTCGCAATTAACTGCAAGGACTGGAAGACCGTCACGAGACTAGTCACTAATAGAAGAGACAGACTTGGAGAAGGGTGGCAAGTCGCAACGGCAAGGCGCCTTTTTCTCGTCTGCAGTTGGTCATGTTCATATACCAGTTGTGTGAGTGACTCATTGCAATATATGGACTAAATACTGGTTCATCGTGAAGTGAAGACCAGACTTCGGTTCCAATAAAAGCCGATTTCCAAATGGCTCTCCCCAAACAAGGATGTAACAGCCTGCAACTTTAGGGCAGCCCGTATTCCCTGATGAGATTCCCTTGGCATCCTAAATCCTGAGCTACACCTAGGAACTTGATTGTCGTACTGCAGCTGTCATCATCATCATCATCCCTGAACCCTGAGCAACCGTGTTTAGGTTTTAGTGCTCTGCTTTCGTGAGATCTTGCCTGGACCCAGGATAAAAAGACAAGCTGCCTGTGCATCAAGGTCGGCAGTGAGCTCCGGCTCTCGGCGATCCTCTTGAAGTTGTTCAGGTGAAGGTTTGAGATAGAATAGGAAGCTCTTCTTTGACGAGTCCTTGTAAAAAGGACCTTGCAAGGGACTTTAGTTTAGAGACCTGCCCATTTAATTAGAGGTCAGGCACTACGGACTTCATGGTTTGGGGTGTGTTGCAGCATCCAGGGGCGCCCGCATGCACATGAAGGACTAGTAAGCCGAACTCTTGACACTGACACCCTAAACACATGTCCTGCGCCGTCTAAATTCTGCAATCCCGAAGCCCGCTGCAAACCCTACGCTGCGCATCATTCATCATGCCCCCCCCGCCCCCCCACCACCAAAAATCCAAACTGGAGTCCCCAATGAAGCCCCAGCCCAGAACAACGAAGCCTGAACCCCCGGCACGGTTCAGGGTGCAGAGTGCCAGCATGCTGAAACAACAAACCCCAAGTAGAAACAAACTGTCTCCAAACCCTCGAGCCGCTTTAGCCGCAGAACACTTTACACCATAAAAGTGATGTAATACGAAAAACCGCTTTAGCCGCAGAACAGTAGACACCATAAAAAGTCATGTAGCGCAAAAGCCTCTTGGTTCGTTATTGCCGTCCCACGTCAAAACACCCTTTCCCTCTGATATCCCGGCAGATCCTATCCTGAACCCTAAACCCTAAACCCTAAATCCTGAACCCTAAACCCTCTTAATTTTTCCGTGAGCCCGAAGCCCTGCCTCTACCTCCTCTTCGAGGCAGGTGGCGAGCACAGAGAAGTCTGGAGGCCCTCGCTGTGTGGTTGGTTTAGGGTTTAGGGTTTAGGTTTAGGGTGTAGGGTTTAGGTGTAGGGTTTAGGGTTTAGGTTTAGGGTTTAGGTTTAGGGTTTAGGGTTTTGGTTTAGGGTTCAGGGTTTAGGGTTTCGGGTTTTGGTTTAGGGTTTAGGGTTTAGTGTTTTTGTTCAGGGCTTAGGGCTTCTATCTGAGAAGGGTCTGAGCGGGAGCTTCCGGGTATCCACCAAGGAGAATGCAATAACAGCCTCATTCTGGACGGCCGCCCTTGCAGGAATCCTGATCCTTCGAATTAAACAAACGGCCGTCCTTGGGGGAATCCTTGGTCCAGGACCGTTCTAAGCAAGTAAGTCACCGAAGGGTTTTCCTTGGGTACTACCCCTCATACAGTAACAGCCGATAATAGGGCTACGATTGAGGGCATCATAAATATTATTATGAATATTATCCAACTGCTAGCCCTACACCCACTCCTCTGAAACCCACAAGGGTTCTGAATTCCCAGCCCCCCTTCAGCTCAAACTGGAGCCTGCAAAAAATCGGCACCCTCGGTACGACGACACATGTGTGTGTGTATATATATATATATACACACACATGTTTTCATGTTAGATTGCAGATATTGGCATGGAGTATAGTTTATCATACAACAAGTTCTAAAGCCACAGTATGACAAGTGCAGCCCTTGCAAGCCAAGACGGACCTTGTGAACAGCAGATCCTGGTGCCCAAGGCCGCGACAACCACAGCATAAAGAGACACCCTGTAGCTCCCCAAAATAGGGTGTAGGGTTTAGGGGTTTAGGGTTGTGTTTTGTGATTCTTTGTTGTTGAACTCCCTGTACTTTTCTCCAGAGCCAACACTAGCCCTTGTCCCAGGGCCCAGGGCCGCTAGGTTTCAGGATCTAGGCTTTACGGGTTTCGAGCTTAAGGTTTCTATAGTGTTTTGGATTTAGGGTTTAGGATTTAGGGCTTAAAGGGTTTACATATAGGGTTTAGGCGTTGGACACGACACGCCACAGCTTCTAGGACTGGACTTGCACTTCTCGGGTTCCCTTCTCTTCACCGGCCTTCCAAGTCAGGATCCAGTCGCGTTGCCTCTGTTGTTTAGGATGTACAGGTGGCCAGGTGGTCTTGCATGTTCTGATGTTGGTGGTACCGTATGGCTCAAACCCATGTCACGCTTGATAAGCTTGGTACTATGAGTGTAATTACATGTATACATGCATGCATAAATACTTTCCATAGCTACAGCAGCAGTACCACTATGTAGTGTTAATATTGGTAGGGTCAAGGCTACGAATGTTCTGACTCGGATCTAGAAAAGAAGGGCCAACATGACAACGGCACCATGAATATGCGAACACTACAAGTCTACGATTCACAGTTATTACTATGACTAGGCTGCCGGTGTTACCGGTATTGCCGAAGTCAAGTCGTTGTTACCAGGTGGTTCCCAACTGGAGGCCCCCAAAAACTATTGGGCCATACAGGCTGCGGAATTTGGAACAAGGTCAAAGTAGTAGTACTTGGAGTCTTGGGGTTTTGTTGTTGTTGTGTTTTTTGTTAGGGCCTAGGGTTTTGGTTTGGGGTCTTGTGGTTTTCATGCTTAGCGCCAGGGGTTTGGCTTCCCAAAGGATCCAAAGTACTGTCATGGGGGATACTTCCCCAAATCATACTTGTAATTCCTAATACAGAAACCCTACATTCTACTATAAAGGTACTTCGGACCCCTTGGGTAAAAGGCCCTGGGGCCGGATTGCAGGGGCAGAAGCACAGGCCCTTTGGCGAATATCGGAGCCTGAATGGTAAGGTCAAGGTTTTGGGTTTCGATACTGTCTTTATTAAACCAGAGGAATGATCTTACATCCTTGCACTTTGTACGTACAGTAAGCGAGAGGGGTGATGTAAATAAATACCGGTACGAAAGCTGGCGGTGAGTCTTGTCCGTCACCACCATTGTTCCGGGAAGACAAGACCAAAGACTTTGCAAATCGACCCTGGCCTTGTTCAACCTCTGCACTGCATCTCCTTGGGAAGGCTTAAGATCCAGGGTTTTTTGCTGATGATTCCGGCGGTTCGCGCTTTGACGCTGTTGATGGCCACACATAAACATGAGATTGCATCTTACAACTTTGATGTTGGTGTTGATACAAGCCGCAATCAAGGACAAGTGTTTAGAGGGCTTTTGCATATTAAGGGTGCGTTGAGATTTCCTTCCGGGGCGCACCGATGTTGTTGATACCTCCCTCAAGCTTCCAGGACAACGGTTCGGGGCCGTGAGATGCCCTGAGACATTGCAAGTAATTACTCTAAGAGCAGTTGCAAGAACAACGGTTGTCGTTCCGAAAGGAGAATCCTTGCTCGTTAATGTTTGCGTAGATTGGGTCGGGGCTTTCCCTATAAAAGGTCCATGTTCTAGGTAGCACTACACACTGTGGCCGTAAACTAGCTACACAGGAACCTCATTAAGTCCTAACGTGGGCCCTCTCTCAAATCCAAAGCCTTGCCGAGCCATGCCCTCGAGTCATCCGTGGCCAAGCTTCTCAGCTCTGCAACTTCGGCGATGCGCAGAAGCCGCTCCTGCTTCCGGGATTTCACTTGCGTTGGCAGAACCCCCCCAACCTCTTACAGGTCTTGGGCCATTCCTACTTTTGGTGGTTTAAGTAAAGCTTGTCCCAAACGGATTGTTCTTGCCTGTCGAGATGTTGCCCTATACGATCATCCTCGACGGCCTAAGGCTACAACATAATTACGTGCCAAAATCCTCAAACAAGGGTGCTGGGGCATGCGTTAATACATTCTCATAGGGGCTATAGACGGCTGCAAGTAAGGGTATACCGCTAACCACCTACTCAAACATCTGCATTAATTGCTGCAGGGACCCTGATCATTAGAACCGGTTTTGGGCCTTCTACACTATGATCCAGAGGCTCTACAAGGGGATGCTGCTACTTACTACTTCGGCATGATCTGCACTTCTGCCAAACTGCATTAAAGGACAAACCTGTGAGCCTGGCAAACTAGGTATAGGAATCTTGGGTGATACGGCTATATGCAAATTAAAAGAGTCTTAGGGTGTAGGCTTAAGTCAATTGTAGGTTATAGGTATAGAATAGGCTGATACGGTTATGGACCAGTTACGGAGCTTTAAGATTTAGGCTTATATGGGCGTTATTGGGACGAAAACTAACGTATCCCTGGTGCACCTCGTTGGCTTGTACTTGTCTCTCCCGCTTCTCGTTGTCCAGGTCCTGCGGCGAAATTCACATTGCGGCCACACAAACCGAAGAGACCTCGAAAGAGTAGACGCTTCATCATGTGAACAACAAATGATCAACAGATTCGATCTGTCGGGTCGTGGAAGATGGTCAGGTCCCGAGAACAACCAAGTACTATGCTGAAGAGGCCCTGTGAGACATGATGCGAAAAAATCCTAACTTTGAACTGCTCTAACCCCGCACAACCAGAAACGAAGCGACAACAAACAGGTGTACGGTTTAAAACCTTAAGCCTCATGCTTGCTAAGCCTGTGTCTCCTCCCCACCCTCTGGGGCCGACGGTCCGTAAATCTGGATTCGCAAGAGCTGAAAACCTAAACCTCGAAACCCGAATTTCTGAAACCCAACTCCCACGAGGCTAAGCACACATTGCGTCATAAACTCTAACACCCTATTCAACATCGAAACCCCTGAAGTCCTGCCACAGGTGGTCCAGCTGCTCAGAAAGCCGAGAGCTTCTAAGCTCAGCATCACCTCGATCTCGCCTCACGGTTTCAGGGCTTCAGGGTTTTAGGATGTTTTACGGTTCAGCGCTTGGGGCTTCAAGGTCTACGGGTTTAGGGTTTAAGGTTTCAGGAGGGCTTCTGGGTTTTAGGCTTTGCCTTTTTGTGTGGCCCCTTTTTCCGCCTGCGTTATGGCCTCAGCAGGTTTCCCGCCTCTCTGTAGGAACGCACTCAGCACCGGCTCTAGTACAGAAAACTACTCTATCTGAGAGCCAAAACGACAATTCTAAATTCTAAACCCCAAACCCTTAAAAGAAAAACACCAAATCCTCAAAGCCCTCATCCCTTCAAATCCTGAAAACTGCTTAAACCCTTCAAAACCCTCTTTTGTCTATCCCTAAGCCTTAAAGCTCTTAGATCCTTCAAAACCCCAAACCCTATACCCCAGACTGAGAACCCTCTTGTGTCTAGGCCTGGCCAGCATCACCTGCTCCTCCAACTCACTCAGGCGCTCCTGAAGCCAAGCCACGCCTCGGCCAAAGAGGCAGGAAGATAGTCACTTCGGGGGTTTTGGGGTTTAGTTTTTTTTTTTTTTTTTTTTGTGGGCTCTTTTCCGACTGCAGTACAGCTAGAACTCCTTACCAGGATGAGCCAGGTTGTTGGGGTTCAGGGGTCTAGGGTTAAGGGGTTTACGGTTCAGGGGTTAGGGCTTGGGGTCTAGTTTTCTGGGGTTGGGTTTAGGCTTAGGGCCTATAGTGATGATACTAGCTGCCTTTAGGGCTTTACGGGGGTGTAATGGAAAGCGGCTCTGGGTTCGTGCATGGATTTCTTGGGCTTCAAGAACGGCTTCTGGATCATGATCCTCTTAGACTTTGTGTCGAGATGTTCTTTCGGGCTGAGGGGTTGTCATCCTTAGGCTCAAAATCGCAAAACCAGTCCTGCGACTAGGCCCAAAACCATTCTCCCGACCCAGAACTGATTGCCAACTTGCCTTGAGAGGAACTGAAAACTATCCTTGAGGTGCATACAAGGGAGTTTCCGAAAATTAGGGGTACCTTATTTTGGGGCTCTCATAATAAGGATCCTACTAGTTAGGGTACTATATTAGGATCCCCCATTTTCGGAAACTCCCATACAAGGATTATGCCAGGCCTAACAAGCACCAGTACAGGGCGCTCGACTGCAAGAAGGGCTCACCGGAGGGCACCGTTCAGACAACGGAAGCCGGAATGGCTGGGGGGGACTAGAACTTGGTGGATACCATGCTTGTGTTAGGGTATCGTCAGGAGAGGTAACATTACTAATCAATGTATATGAGCTTCAACCCTAAACCCTAAACCCCTAAACCCTAAACCCTAAACCCTAAACCCCTAAACCCCTAAACCCTAAACCCTAAACCCCTAAACCCCTAACCCCTAAACCCTAAACCCCTAAACCCCTAAACCCCTAAACCCTAAACCCTAAACCCTGCACTCCTAAAGCCTGAACTCGCAGCCCGAACTCCTGAAAACCCTGAACCCCGAAGCCTAAAGCCCTCAAGGCCCTAAACCCTGAAGCCCTACTTGGAGGGTCGGGGGACTTAGTAACTGGTTAGTTTAGGGACTTATAAGTACCAGAACCCCAATTAGGGTCCCTTTTAGGGTACTTATAAGTCTACTATCTACCTACTTACTAAGTCCCCCGACCCTCCAAGTAAAGGCCCCTCTGTTACACTGGGCTTCCTGCTCACTCCCTGCCCTTCCACGTCCTTCGTCTCTGCGGCACGGGCAATCTCTCCTCCCCAAAAAAAAGGCATGCACTTCAGGGAGCACTTCAGGGAGGGTTTGGGGTAGTTTAGGGAGGGGCTGGGGGTTAGGGTTTAGGCTAATGCAGCGCATTCCGGACCTTAGGGAATCAGTTTCGAGCTTTGGTTGAGGAGTAGTGGGGGTAAGATACTACATATATATATATATATATATAATTTGTATAATATATCGTAACCTAGCATCAAACATATATATACACATTTGAAGGAACAGGGGAGGTGCTCTTTCTGGTCTGCGCTACCGCTTTTGAGGTTTTGTGGTTCGGGATCTTGGGTGTCAGGGCTGTCGGTTTCGGGGATCAGGGAGAACTGCCTAAGGTGTTTTTGGATTTCTGTCAAGGTTTCCCAGTACCCTGCCCCCTTGAACTATCCTCCCGACCGGGTCATAGAAACTACGGCACGGCTGCCTTTCAAGTTGAGCCGCTGGCGAACTAGATTCACATCCTGAGTTGGGGACGCCAAGAAAATTTGGACGAACGGCCAAAATGGCACATGCATGCAGAAGCTTAAAGACAAACAAGGCCAAACACTTACAACAAATAAGGTTTTGGGTTCTTTTCATATAAGCCTTGTTGATCTAAACCTTGTGGTTCTGGTTCGGCGCAAAAGGTCATGGAAGCAAGGTCTGTTGGGCTGGCCCAAAAGAGCCGATTGAGCCGTAGCGGTAGGTCGTACACAGTAGTTACCGAAGCACGCCGTCAGGAGATGTAAGGAGTTTAAGCTGCGAGGACCCAAAAATTTATTACAATCAAACTTTCCTCTGCCGTTCTTACAGGAAAGGAGAACGTGCTGCGCCTTCGCCGGCATGGGATGGAGACGAAGGCTCCATTGAAAGACCTGAAGAGGCTTCGGTACGAAGGAGCAAGATAACAAAACCACAACTGACTGACCGACAGGGAATGGTGACTGTAAAGCCAACGGTGGCACAGTGTTTAGGGTTTAGGGTTTTTAGGGTTTAGGGTTTAGGGTTTAGGGATGATCTTTCTGTGGCTGCGCCATCTGTACTCTTCATGTGCGCCTAGTTAGCGCTCGGCGAACCATTGACGTGCAACCGTGATTCGGCAAAAACAGGTACCTTATTGGGATTCTTGAACAAGACCCTTACGCAGATAAGCAAACCCAAAACACTAAACTGTTCCGCACTAAGGTCAAACCTGCGGATTATATCGCCAGTTCTCAACAGAGAAGTCTTCCCCAAAGCGTTCATACATCCACACGGGTGGTTGTCAATATTGGGGTCCATTTTGGGTCCCTATTATAATACGGCACCTATTATTTAGGGTACCCAAAAAGGGACCCTAACTTTGACAACCACCCACACAGTCCTGGTCCCACAGCCGAAGGCCTCGAAGAGTTTATCACAGAGATGCTTTCGGGCCAGAGTATGTAATGTAGGGGCCTGAGTAATTAGACTAGGGCTTTGGGGACCCATTATACTTTAATTTATAAGAAGAAACCCCCACAATAGTATTGGTAAGTATTTAGGCCACTACATATATATATATATATATATACATTATACATATATATATATATATGTATATATATATATATATATATATGTATACATGTTAACCCCTTCGGGTACAAGAGACCCCGACTTGCCTGGAGCCAAGGACGTTGGGCTCGCAGTGGGTGTAGGACAGGGCATGCGATGTCGAAGACTTGTCTAGCTTGAAGGTTGTGGAGTTCCAATGAAAGGGTTGGGCGTCTGAGGGTATTTTTGAGCTTAGGGTTGATGGCCCCAAGGTATCTCAAATTCTGGAACTCTGATTGTCACATGTTGCTGCCAGCTCGTCCCTACTGGATCAGACTCACCGGCATGCTGTCAGTGGCTCTCATTCCTTGATGTTCTTGCGCTTGGTGCGTCTAGCTTGAGCCAAGCGAACGACAGCAGGCCCATCATCAATGTCATCCGTATGGATACCATGACAAGTGTGCATGTAATTGAAAGCCCTCAAAATCGAAACCGCGAAACCCCAAATCAAAACAAGCCTGCCGATCCCTAGCGGCGCTTCAAAACTTAACCCATTAATATCGGGGCACGATGCTATCATTATCATGAAGAACCCCCCAAATAGTATAGGTAGTTAGTAAGGCACCTGTAGTATCTCTTATAACGGTTCCTACTGTGTTTTAGGGCTTGGAGCTGACGCAACCCGTCCTTCCGAGAGGGTAGATGGGGATAGGATCCCATAAGTGTTTCATATCATGGATTCTACACTACATATATCGGTAGACAGAAAGATGGATAGATGGGTACCTAGACCCTCCATCTACCCACTATTAGACCCTAAATGCCCCTCATTTGGGACCATACACCCCCTATCTGAGGGTACAAGGAGGGTCCTGGTATAAGATAGAAAGACAGGCAGACAGGTAGCTAGATCGATAGTTCGGTAGATCGACAGCTCCATAGATGGATAGACCGTTCGATCGACTCATATATGGGAGTTTCCGAAAATAGGGGGACCCTCATATAGTACCCTACATGGTAGGATCCTTATTGTAAGGGCCCCAAAATAAGGCACCCCACCCCAATCTTCGGATACTCACAGATAAGCTTTAAACTTTAGCATTGGGGTTTCGGGTGTAGCATATTACGAAGCTCTTAACCCAAAGCTTCGCTGGGTCCGCTTTTTTCCGCAGGACATCGGCCGCGAATTCACCGCATCCTCGGTCACCCAAAAGGCTCATGAGCTCTGCAGATGTAGGGATTAGAGTTTGCGGGTTTAGGGTATAGTACAGGGTGATTCGGGTTTTGGGGACCCCTGGATCATAAACTCACTTTTGAATTCTAGGATCCCTCCTAAACCCCAAACCCAGGTATACACCCCCCCCCATTTGAAGGAAGCCGGGGGTTGGGGTCAGGGATCCCGACTGAGACTATGGAGTTCGCAGTTCCGGGGTTTAGGCGACCATAAGACTAGTATATGTTAAGCTTCGTTCTAGTATGAGCACTAGTTTTTGCTGTATTACGAGAACTAGTTGAAGAAGAACTCGGTGGACGATAGGGCGCGACATAGGTCTCTGACCATAAAGATAAGCAAGCAGAGCCCTTTTGGGATAGCGCATCGATCCGGCCGCTATATGAACTTGGGAAGGAGGCCGACAAGCGTCCGAGCCGAGATTCAGCTCAGCGGGTGCAGAATGGAAAGTGGAAGCCAGGGTTCAGGGGTTAAGGGGTTAAGGGTTTAGGGTTTAAGGGTTTAGGGTTTAGGGTTTAGGGTTTAGGGCCTAGGGCTCAATGCGAAGCACAGGAAGGAACAAAATCAATCTACTGTGGGAAGGAACAGAACAAACATCCTACAGAGACGGTGCTTCAGCTGACACATGGGTGGTTGTCAAAATTAGGCTCCCTTTTGGGTACCTTAAATATTAGGTGCCGTATTATAATAAGGACCCAAAAATAGACCCTAATTTTGACAACCACCCACATGGTTCAAGGCCGCTCCGGCTGGGCATGTATTGCCGGCAGTTCGAACCACCTCGAAGGTTCTACATGAAATAACCTGAAATGGGCTCTGGCCAAAACATCTGTGACGGGTACGATATGTGGCGAGCAAACCTTCATTCAAACAGAGTTTATGCGGAACCAGTCCGACCCCGAACAATACCAGCAACGTCTATGACATTGCAATGCGGAGTCAGATGAACCCCAATTGATGTTCATGTAATCCCTGAGGAATGCATCCTACTATAAGGGCCCGCCAAGGGTCTCGGTTAGCTTGCAGTTGCGGCCCGCACGCTGAAAATTGAAACCGTCGCAAACCTCAACCCTAAACCCTAAATCCTAATCCTCTGATCGTGTTGTCAGCCTCCCACCCCTCAGCAAGGCACAAAGCTCATGCAATGCCCAGTTCTATGCTCAGCAGTCGTGATTGTGGCCGTAGTAGTGGTTAGTAGTAGTAGTAGTCGTCGTCGTCGTCGCCGTAGTGGTAGTCGTCGTCGTAGTAGTCGTAGTAGTAGTAGTAGTAGTAGTAGTAGGAGTAGTAGTAGGAGTAGTAGTAGTAGTAGTAGTAGTAGTAGTAGTAGTAGCAGTAGCAGTAGCAGTAGCAGTAGCAGTAGCAGTAGCAGTAGCAGCAGTAGGAGTAGTAGTAGTAGTAGAAGTAGTAGTAGTAGGTAGTAGGTAGTAGTAGGGTAGTAGTAGTAGTAGTAGTAGTAGTAGTAGTAGTAGTAGTAGTAGGAGCAGTAGTTAGTAGCTAGTAGTAGCACTAGTAGAACTAGTAGTACTACTACTAGTATCGAGTGATCTAGTAGGTTGTAGTAACAGTAAACGAGCTTAAATGGTGTGTATGGGGCGAGGGTCTGCGGTGCGAGGGTCTGAGGTGCGAGGGGCCCAGACCCCACACACGTGTTCATGTTTGGCTTTGTGGAGCAGAGAGTGTTAGCTCAGGGTCTACGGATTTACGGCGAAGCAGCCTTTCTAAAGTTTAGGCTTCGGGCTTGAGTGCCCAAGCATGCAAGGTCGCTCCCAATGCTCGACTCACCACGATGAGGAAACGGCAAAAGCTTGCTCCGACCATCTGATGAGACAGCATAGGGGCCTGAGGATTCTGGGCTTATGCTAAGTTAATTATTCCGACCCTACAATACTTTGGTGTCAACCAATGGCACAAGCATCAAGGCATGCTTGCGCGGGCATGCATGAAAACCTTGCGCCCGGTCGACGTAAACTATAGCACGGAGTTGGTTTAACCAGAACTTCTCTGAGACTCTTTTGTTCTCAGCTTCGAAGTACTCCGCCCAAAGGGGAATGCAAAGGCGATATGCGGCGGCCCCCTCGCAGGGGACACCACACCGCACGCGCTGCGCCACACCGCCAGCGCCAAAGTCCAGGTGGGCAAAGGTGCGGGAAATGCGTCAAACAAGTACCCTCTATACACATATATATATATGTATATATTTATTTATATATGTATATGTATATGTATATGTACATGTACATGTACATGTACATGTACATATATATATATATATATATATATATATTTATACTTACATATACATATATACAGATGTATGTGTATATATATATATATATATATGTGTGTGTGTGTGTGTACGCAGTCTCACATTCACTGTAAGAGGAGTGCGAGAAGCTTCTCTATCAAAAGAAACCATAGCGATAAGCTGCGGTTGAATTCCAGGCTCGCAGTCATGAAATGCGAGTTCCTTGCGAATGTCGATGTGAAGGATCAGAACAGGTTTGAAGGGTACGTGCAGAACTGTAGGGCTTTGGGGTTTAGCTTAAGGGGGTTGGGTTATTCGCCACGGGGCTTGGAGTCTTTAGAGTAACCTGGGCACTCAAAAAGACAGGGCAGTTCTCTGCATCAAGTGTCCACCTGGCGAATTCATCCCGTCCCATCGGCATCCAGACTCGAGTCTTACAAGGTCTGGCCAGAAAAAGACCCCAAATAGGAGGATCCTGTCACAACGACCTCTAGTACAACGAACCCCTCACATCGTCACGCCCTGAAACTCAAGTCCGATGCCGATCTGGGTCGACAAGGCTGGGGCTGTATGCCTGTTACTTGGCATGTCTACAGGGTTTACGGGATTGCATGGGAGTCGTGCCTTATCTAGGGGCCCTTGTAGTATACTAAGGATCCTGCGCAAGGCTCGCTATTCTGTTCCCCTATCTCCTGACGCAGCCATTCCTCTCTCACTGCGCTTGAGATTTGGGAGTTTCCGAAGATACGGGATCCTGACATATTACCCTAAACAGTAGGATCCTTATCACAAGGACCCCAAAATAAGGCACCCCTAATTTTCGGAAACTCCCGTTAGGGGCTTAGTGCATGGCTCCTGCGGTCACAGGGGACAGGGTTTAGGGCCAACTTGCTGAGTCGGCTTACAGACGATATCTAGGAGGTGCTTCTGAAGCATATGAAAAATGTTAGTAGGTAAGCTCCTCTTAAGCCCAATAAGAGCAAATAGAAAATGTCCCAAGGCCCTACCTAGACATAGTAGCTGTTATAAACAGTTCCGTCCGTCTCCAGCTAGGGGAAGCACTGCTGAATCACCAACGGATACCACGGTATCATTCCGAGTTCGATTGCCATGGCCAGCATTAAGCCGTCCCAAGCATGTTTGTACGGGTTGTCCTGGAGGTGCTCCTGATCTGGGTTGTGAATGTATAGGAGGTTCCGCAGTGATTCTCACCACCTTCAAGAGTCATAAGCCCTCAAACAAGCCCGCGAAAGATTCAACAACACCATGACAAACAATAAAAATACACCAGCAAACCGGCTAGAATACGACACTTGAACCTCGACACTAAACCTCAAACCCCTACACTCTCGACCTTAACCGGCTAGACTAGTCTCGTGAATCCTTCCCTCACCTGCCAGTACAAGGCTTCAGTGAGGCCGATCCATTGGACGGGGCCGTGCCGTCATGGGCATGCATTCCTGGGGGGTGTTAGGGTTTCTGCAGGGTTTAGGGTACAGTATAGGGTGTAAGGCTTCAGGTTGTGCATGGCCCTTCACGTTTGAACTAGGGTTCTCGGCTAGAAAATGCTAGAGCTGTAGGCTTAGGGCTTCGAGTTTTGTAGGGCTTTGGAGCTTCAAGGCTTTAGGGTTGGCAGCTCGTGGCAGCCTATGCAGTTTGAGATTTAGACTTCGGGTGGGGGCCGAGGACTTCCTGCTTCTTAAACTTTGAACTGGAAGCTAGAAGTGCTTGCTGACGATGTGCTGAGGTTCTTGATTGCGGAGACGACATGCGAAGACGACAAGTGTTGGGCTTGATGTCTCGGGTTGGCGGTGCAGAGCAATTAGTTATTGAGGCTGATATTACATGCAATATTATAAACCTTGAGACTTGAGGAGAAGACCAGCTACAATTTGCCCCAAAAGGCTTGAAGGTTGGATATCTGGGAGAGCTAGAGAACACCGTAATAACACCCCTCCGCACTCCCCTTAGAGTGAATTGTGGCTTAGAGAAACCTGAACCCTAAACCTGTGAAACACCCCTCAACCCTCCAAGGCTAAAAGGAGGGACCCTTAATAAGGACCCCTAGGTATATACCCGTAATAAAGCCATTATATACCCAGTATATAGCCCATTATAGGGTAGGGGTCCCCATTAAGGGTCCCTCCTTTTCCCCTTTGAAGCCCTAAATCCCGAAACCTCCTTAAGCCCGAAGCTGGCTCTGTCCAGCCACCTCCTGAGATGGCCTGCAGCCAAGGCACGTCCGGCAATCAAGCCGGTCACCTGAGGGCTTAGGATTTTTGTTTGTCTTTTTTGAGGGCTTTTTGAAAAAGGGTTTAGGATTTTAGTGTCTGGGGTGTAAGGTTGTAGGAATGCTTAAGGTTTAGGGATTATGGGTTTAGGGCGTAGGATGCAAATGACCGCTGTACTCTTTTAGAAGCCTTATAAACCCGTATCAGGTCCTTAGGGATGTAAAGGCCCGCTACCCTGCCCCCCCCCCCCGCCAACCCCTTCCACCCTGAAGGGTCCTTTTGGGTTTAAAGTTGAGAGCTGGAGGGTGAGGGTTCAAGTAGTTGAAGGCTTTTCAATTGCGCGGTGTAAGCAACACCTGCCGGAAGGATCCAAAGTACCTACACAGTAGAATGTAGGGTTTCTATAGTAGGAATTCATACTATGATTTGGGAAAGTATCCCTAAACCCTAAACCCTAAACCCTAAAACCATAACAGTACATGGGACCCTCAGGGCTGGGAAGATTTGGAATGAGCTCTGGATGCGCACCGTGCAGGTGGAGAAAGCTCGATCTGTCACCAGCTTAATGCTGGTGACGTCTTATACTAGAAGCACTTACTCCGAAATCGGTGCATCCCTAAACCCTAAACCCCTAAACCCTAAATAAACAGAAAAGAACATATTCATGAAGTCAAGGCTTCGCTTCACAAGCCAACTTGATGTAGAGCCACCGCTGTTAGCACAGCCACAGCCACCACCACCACCACAACAGCGGAGAAGACTACTTCTTCTACCATGCTACCACTAGTTGCCGGTTCTACAGCGACGACAACGGCGGCGACGACGACCACTACCGCCTACGCTTGCAGCTATTGCCGGTGCCGGTTACTGCTCCTGCGAAGTAACGATACCAGTGTCAAAATGAGATACTGCCAAGCCGCCGCCGGTGAGGGTGTACGCACTCGCTGCATCGGAAGCGCCGGTGCGACCACTCGTGCCTGCAGCTGAAAGGTCGGGTTTGGGCTATTGGGTTGCTGAGCTCTAAGGTGAAATCAATGCAGAGCCCGAGCACTGAGGCCCACGAAACCGTGACTGCTTATGCAACACATGATTTTCCTGACACCGCGCAGGCAGAAGTCCTCAAAACGCCGTAAACCTCTGTAGACCTAAACCCCATAATAATAGATTACTTCCACTCTGAGGCCCTACGTACCCCCAGAGGCCCCCGTAAAACCCCCTCAACCCTTGTGGGTAACTTGCGGCCCGTCCGACGAGTCTTCCGACCCTCGACGCTGGGCAGTTCGGACTTTCGGGGGTTCGGGGTGTAGGGTTCGGGGTTATGGAATATAGGGGCCATAATAATTAGAATAAGGTTTTGGGGCCCATTATACTATAACTATCATGAGGAAGCCCCACAATAGTATAGGTAATTATCTAGGCCCCCATATTCGGCGTTTAGGGTTGGGGTTCTGCGTTGACTGTTGGCCGGGTAAGGCTCGGGACCATCGGGATGCTTTGTGAGAATACGGCCGTCTTCGGTTCGCCGTCGTTGAATCTGGGTCCTTAGCCTTACCCACCCTACCCTTACGGATCCTACAACTCTAAATCTAAAGCTGGTCATCCTCGACCCTCCATCCAGCCTCTATTGGACCCTAAATGCCCCTTATTTGGGACCAAAAACCAAATTTAGGGTACAAATGACGAGGAGAGTCCTGGATCCCCCTTATTTGGGACCATAAACCCCTATTTGAGGGTACAATTTACAAGGAGGGTCCTGGATCCCCCTTATTTGGGACCATATTTGAGGGTACAATTTATGTACAAGGAGGGTCCTGGATCCCCCTTATTTGGGACCATATACCCCTATTTCAGGGTACAGTTTGCAAGGAGGGTCCTGGATCATGGGGTCTTTTCGGCCCTGAGCCTCTTGAACCTTGGATCCAGCATTGGAGCTCCCGCCTGTCGGCCGTCCACAACGGGCGTGCCAGGACACGGAGCCCTGGTACGAAGAAGAGGTAGGACGGTTGATGATATGAATCCTGCATTACCCATAATAAGGAACATACCATAATTCCCACAGTCTAGGGTCCTTAAGGTAGTGCAGGATTTATATCATCAACAGGAGTAGTAGGACTAGGCTGGGACTGGGACTAGGAGTGGTCGTGATCGTAGCCGCTGTGCAGTATCAGTCAGTGGCAGTGGCAGCAGCAGAAGCAGCAGCAGTATCAGGTGCAGGTGCAGGAGCAGGGGCAGCAGCAGTAGGAGCAGCACAACAGCAGAGCAGCAGCAGCAACAGCAGCAAGGGCCAGAGCAGGAGTAGCAGCAGCAAAGGTGATAGGTTTGGAAGGTTGTTTGCTGGATACTCCCAGAGACTCCAATAGCCAATCTAGTTAAGGAATAGACCGTAAATTATATTAGGGAAATTAAGGGGCATACCTTAAATCATATTAGGGATCCTAATGTAACTTTACGGTATATTCCTTGCCTAAAGGATATTGGAGTCTCTGGGATACTGTCAGGACAGGTACTCTTCGCCTCGTCGTTCTTGTTTTCATCCGCGTTCCACGTCTTCAGACCGGCCGGCACACTGAGGCCCGCGCACACACAGCAAGTAGAAATCTAGATGGGGGCTTCCGAAAGTAGGGGACCTAAATAAATAGTAGGATCCTTATTATAAGGAGCCCAAAATAATGTACCCCTAAATTTCGGAAACTCCCAGATGAACCTTGATGGAAGCCAAGACCTCAAGTGGGCCCTTTGATGCAAATCATCCACCTGTGAAGCTTCGCCACGTTTAGGCAATGTGTTACAAGCACCCCAGAAGCCCTGATCCTGCGCCCCTTCTTCGCACCGCGGAGGATTGTGGGAGGCTCTCAATCGTAGTGATTGGAGGCTTCGCCTCCCCGGAGAATGTGGACTCGACTGACGGAGCGCCACATCTATGGTGTTGGGCTGGGTGTGGGGCTTTCAAGCGCCTTGTTGGGCAAGGGGGCTTCTTCGGCTTTACATCTTAGCTTCATGTTGGTTTAGGGGTTTAGGATCAGGATTTTGGGGTTTTAGGTGTTGGGTGTATGGGCTTGATTGGGGTGTTGGGGATATTAGAAGGTGCGTAGTGACGTTGCAGGCAAGACATTGCATGCCATCGGCCGTTCACAGCCAAGGTGAAAGAAGCTACACCGCGACATGGCCACAAAGAGACGAGAGTGGCGCAACATAGATATTGATGATGATGATGATGATGATGATGACAACAACAGTAATGGCGGGTGGGTTTGAGGTTCTTCAATCGCTTTCTAGATGCTGTTGCGACGTTCTCGGCTCCACCGACATGTTGCAATCGCCCACGGACCTGGATTTTGTGGCATCATGTGGGGGTTGTTCAAGATTCAGAACAACCCCCATGTACAATGTAGCGTACCACCCATGCAGGGGAGCAACGAGGAGCCCCAGTGGAACGAACTCATGCGGAGAATTCGGCGTAGTCGCTGCGCTGGTCATTCGCGCGTCTTCTTCTTCGTTTGTGAGAGCAAAACACGCCAAGTCCAAAGGCAAGGAAACCGATACCGATCGCGACTTGGGCTAAGTAGTGCCACACGACTGGCTTTGCAGACTGCGCAGCCTCTGGCTCCAGGAAGAGCTGTTGGTTCTGCATTAACGAGGCCGGCTTTTGTGATAGCACGCATGACTCTGCCGGGATGGCACCACCCCGGGAATGTTGGCACAGGAAAAACCAAGCAGTTTCCGGGCCGTCCGCGAGGCTGTTCGAGTCTGTCTCCCACAACACATCGTGCCCAGCGTCGAAGGTGCACTCAACCACGGAGGAGCTCTGCAAACAACTATAGCCATATTCTACACAGGACAGATTCTTGCTGCCTGCCCCATACCTACTTCATGGTTGGGATAGGATTAAAAAATGTACATGTTTACTATTTTTATTCCTTAATGGGTTTAAGCCTCCATAAAACTGTAAAATGTTACCCAACTATGACAAAGATGCGGTATGGGGAATCTCCGTGGCTCGGAATTCAAGCAGTGATCGTAGGCTTTGTATGCATTCACCACAGCCATTTCGTCAGCATAGTAGTAGCCATCCCACCAGTTTACGTTTGCAGCGGGAGTATGTGCAGGGATTGTGTGGTCCGTCCGGCCCTGCAACAGCATCATGGAAACGGGTTCTCCACCTGTGCGCCGTTCTGCGATTATGGCCCCTGCAGAATCGACGTTTTCTCTGTAATACAGGGGCTTTGATTAATGTTTGGATTAGGGTTTGGGCGCCCATGTTACTATGACTAGCGCAAAGAAACCCCCAAAATAGAATAGGTAATGATTAGGGCCCCCATATAAGTTGAATTCTTTCTCTGCATCAGGAACCCCTACACCGGTGAGAAGTTGTCCCCTACAGATCCTACAGCTACCTGACCAGAGAAGAACATGTTTTAACTGCGAAGTTTCCTTCCCACTGCTACTAAAGTGACTACATATCTGCTGTGATGTTGGGTATCCGTAAATTGAGCCCTTAGTCCGAACCCCTAAATTCTGACAGCTGGCCCAGAACCCTCCCCAAACACACTCTACGGCCCTGACCCTTCCTACAGTCTACAGTCTCCAATGCAGTTCCGTTTCGGGTTACCTAATATAGGCTCATAATTATAAAAGGGTTTACTTCAAACCCAGTAGAGGAACTAAAATGGAGACTACAGGTAAACCCTCAACCTTCGAGAGCCCCCCCCCAACCTGGCCCTACAACCTAAACTTGACCTAAATCCGCAAAACCCTATAAATCCTTAGTTGCTGAGTTCATAAGCCCCAAAAAGTGTACACTTTCAGTTTCATAGTGGGTAATATTATCCCAAAAAGTGTAAAGTGTATCCACTCAGCTACTAAGAATCAACCCCTAAGCCCCACCTGGTTTGAAGTTTGTCTCAAAGCCTCGGTGTGGCTTTCCGCCACAGGCGGCCGCGATGGCCACGAAGTGGTCAGGAAGGCTTTGAGCCAGCTGGTGAACCTTGCTGCCCCAATACAGAATAGGTTTAGGGTTTAGGGGTTTAGGGCTTAGGATTTCAACTTTCAGAACAATCTTACCTTAGAAGGAACTCAAACAAGAAATGTTTGGCAATTACCGGCGACCCAAGGCACCATTAGCCCTCCGTTGGAACAGCCGTATGCATAGACACGGTCCAGGTCCACGCAGTACTGCTCCCCTATCCTTGTGAGAAGAGAGCGGATGAATCCCACATCATCATAGCAGGTGGCCCAATCGCAAGTGTGGCAGCGTCCCTTCTTGATTTGGCAGCTTGAGTAACACAAGCCCGATGAAGTTCTGCTCACGTTGCAGGATTGCACGGATTGGTTGGAACTGGAGGCTCCAGCAGCGTTCCAGGAAGTCTGGCCACTCCCATCGGCAGTATCATTCATGCCTCCAGGTTGGCGCGTGGACTAGGATCCAGTGTTTATGCGCTTAGGGGTTCGCCCCTTCGGGGCACTCTCACTTCGGGAGTATGCCATATCCTAGAGCGTGAACAGTCAAGATGAGCATACCTGAATAACGCCTATGGCCCCAACCCCGCAACTTTGTAGCACTATATAATTATTTTGTTATCAAACTCTAGTCCCATAAGCCCAAGCCCGACTTGAACTGCGACTTCCATCAAGACAGATTCTCGGTGCCTAGTTGAAAGAGATACTTCCGTGTAAAAGTTTTTATGTTCTTAAATCGGCTCTTTTCTGACCGGGTACAGCTGAAGTGCTAGGGGTGCTTGCCGCAATACCAGGATGAGGTGTAGGGTTCAGGTGGGCCCGCGTCAAAACGAGCAAGTCCCGTCTACTTCAAAGGCGTCCATGCCCCAACACTGCACTCACCATGTGCTCAATCACAGCTCCTTGCCTGCGTCCCCGTTTGTCTGTCCCAATGGGTCCTATGTACCGATATAGTGGAATGTAGGGTTTCCATATTAGGAATTATTATTATGACTTAGGGAAGTATTCCCCATAACAGTACATAGGATCCTGTGCGTGTCCCTCTTCCTCTCTCTCATCCTTTCGTCTTGCGCCGCCTTCTGGGTACACTGCCAGGAAACCAGCCTGCTCTGCCAAGGGCCCAAAGCCGTAGCGGTCGTGGTACCTTGCAAAGTTCTTACGTCCAGAGCCATAATCTCGGAATTCTGTTTCGAAAACAAGAAACTTGGTAGAACCTTCCTCCGGCGCCGCAAACGACGGACGGCAAACCAAGTTTCAACAACAAAAACACATACCCCGGCGACGCGACCTCTCAGGTTAGGATACTGTTGATATCTTCTTCCCAAGAAGCTATTGCGAACATCTGCGACATGTCAAACGGGTTTCATAAGCGCGGTCTATTACACTACATGGCACCAAAGCTGACATCAAATCCTTGCAAGGGCTAGGAACGAAAGGACTCCATCATTCTGCGAAGCTTAGGTGTTAGAGTTTAGGGTAGCATGGGTTTCACTTTATAGGGCTTAGTATGGCCTCAGCAAGTTCTCAGAAAGGCTATCAAAGAGCTGATCTCCGGCAACCCTCCAAGACGAACCCGAAAACCGTTCCGAAAGTTCTACAAGCAGCAAGCTTCAGGTAAAGATCGGAAGCGTACATAAGCCATGGAGCTAGGGATGTCATGATTCTGATCCCAACTAGCAATATCTCAAACAGGGCTATGGCTCCTTTAGCGTCTGTGCCGCTTCCCTTGCAGAGGAATAGCAGCCAAGAGCTTCTTGTACTCCCGCAAGGAAACCCCAAACGCCGGGTGCCTATAGACTGTTCAACCCTCACAATTGACTCACGATGCTATATCCCCCTTAACCGTTACGCCCTTAAGCCCTACCCTCCTGAATTTTGACTAGATGCATGTAAATCCAGTGTCAAACGCTACGCGCTATCCCTCAACCTATAAACCCTACACTGCCCTACACCCTACTCCCAAAGCCTGCGTTTCTCGGACCGGCAAGCCCGAAGCCAGGCGTTTGGTTTGGACGTTTGACGTTTGGGGTTTGAGGCAGGGTTGTATAGAGCATTTGGAATGTGGAATTTAGTGGACTCGGAGTGTAAGCTTTTCAGACTCCGAGCCTGCATGGCTAGGAGCTGTCTAGGCTTATAGGGTTTGCAGCTTGCAGCCCAAAGGAAGCAACACCTTTAACACGCAAATGTAATGTCTGGCCTTGTGGCCATGTATATAAAACCTCTTTTAATCATTCAGGCCCCTGTAGCGAAGAATGAACGGGAGCGTTGTGACACAACATCTTCTGAAACGGCCAAGGTGCGCAGAAGCATGTCCACCCCAGCCGTGGAACACCAAGACAGCAGGGACTGGCTTTCCTGTGCTGCTGCTGCTGCTGCTATTGCTGTTGCGCTTAAAGCAATTCTTAGGTTGGGGTCACGTCTGGCCCTTCACTTCAATGGCCGCTGCCGTCTTGTTGGCTACTCTCGTCACTAGCAGCAGTAGCTTTGGCAGTCGCAGTGGCTAAGACTGGTCTTGCTGGGCTGTTCTTGGTTGACCAGTTGCTGCGGTCTGCCCTTCCCGCATGCGATTGTACTAACCGAACCCAACCACCGGGAAAACGGCCTTTGCGAAAACGAACGATGGTCAGGAGATGACCGTAGAACATTGGAGCTGCTGGTAGGCTACTCGATTCTGTATGCCCCTCCTCCTACTCCATACTCATACATACATGGTGCTGCGGATGCTGCTGCTGCTGCTGCTGCTGCTGCTGCTGCTGCTGCTGCTACTGCTACTGCGACTACGACCACGACTATGACCAGACTACTACGACGACGACGACGACGACTACTACTACTACTACCACTACCACTACCACCACCACTTCTTCTACTGCCACTTCTCGTAGTAATTACCTCTACTTCTAAAAATGCTACAAGTACTTTACTAGAATTACTCCTCCTCCATCGACCCTCGTAGGCGCCGAGCAGCCGACAGCCGAAGCCGGCAGATACGTCAGCACCGTCCGCTGCACCTTCGGCAGCCCGGGCTCCTCGCGGTTTGGGGTTTAATTCGTCAGGCTTTAGGGGGCTTAGGGTTTAGGGGTTTAGGGTTTAGGGGTTTAGGGTTTAGGGGTTTAGGGTTCAAGGGGCTTAGGGTTTAGGGGTTTAGGGTTTAGGGGTTTAGGGTTCAGGGGGTTTAGGGTTTAGGCTCCTCGCGAGTCAGGGCTTTAGGGGGCTTAGGGTTTGCGTTGTTCTTTTTTCTTGAGCTCCTTTTTTTAAAGCTGTTTAGGGTTGAGGGGGCTTATGTTTTTTTTGTTTTTTTGTTGAGCTCCTTTTGTTTTAAAGCTGTTTAAGGCTTAGGGGGCTTAGGGTTTAGGTTATTTGTTTCTTGAGCTCCTGTTGCTTTATAAAGCTGTTTAGGGTTCAGGGGTTTAGGGTTTAGGGGTTTATAGGGGTTCAGGGTTCAGGGTCCTGCGTAAGTCGTTCTGTTCACTTCGACGTGTTTAGTGGGCATTTTGGGGGGTCCGTTGTGAAGCCAAACATCCTCAGCAAGAGCTTACGTAGGCCGTACGAGCGCCCGGATGTCACAGTAGACTCTACGTAGGCGCCCTTGAACACTAAAAGCAGGTTTCTTCAAACCTGTCGACTTTCCTGTCCACGGCAGCCACTCTTGCTCCGATATCACACGCTTGATGGCCATGCCCTAACCCCTAGGGTCAAAATCCGACCCCTGAAGATGCAAAACCTGAGACACTGTGAGGAAGCCATATGACCGCCAATTGCAGTTTCTGTTGTCGTGCTCGGTGGCTGTGCATTTACATCAGGAAGATGAAAAACAAACCCTGGGCCGACAACCCCAAAATTGTGGGATCCGTATAGGCGACCCTGATAACAACCCTGAGTTTCTTAATCAGGTTCCTCTACTACCAGCCCCTAAGCCCTCACAAGCTCAACAAAAATCTCCTAACTTCTACATGGGTTACTATAGGGGTTCCTCTAAGGGCGAAGTCCCAAACCCTAACCACCAAACCGTAAACCCTAAACCCTGTCCCTAATATAGGGGTCTTAATAAGTTTCATAGGGTCTTGGGGCACATTATACTATACATACCCAAAGTAGTATTGATAGCTATATTTAATGATGGGAGGCCAACAGGGGGGTTTAAGATTCTTGGGGTAGGGATTCCTTAATATGGGAACCCTAATCCCTACCACACCCCCATAGGCTAAAACCCCTTTTGGCCTCCTATGATTTAAGCCCTACATACCCAAAGTAGTATTGATAGCTATATTCTTGGGGCACATTATACTATACATACCCAAAGTAGTATTGATAGCTATATTTAAGCCCTACATCACCGGCTGTAGGGTGGGGGAAGCCTTGAGCAGCAGCGGCCTGGTTGCTTGGAGGGTCTTTTGGGGACTTAGTAACTGGTTATTTTAGGGACTTATAAGTACCATAACCCCAATTAGGGTCCCGTTTAGGGTACTTATAAGTCTACTTACTACCTACTTACTAAGTCCCCCGACCCTCCAAGTACCCTGTCTCAAGAATCTGATACTGCCAGGGCAGTGTAGGGCTTACTTAAGGTAGGGTCTGGGGCTTAGCTTCTTTTGCTTCAACGTCCCTTTCCCGTCTCGCTTAGGGTGTTTAGGGTGTTTAGAGTTTAGGGCTTCAGCCAAAGCCAGACTCATCATGTTAACACTCACAGTGCGGGCTTTGCCCTGGACTTCCGGACAGCACAGTTCACCCAAGAAGGTTAGAGTCGGTTAGAGGATACCTACAGTAGAAGCCAGAAAGTCGGAACATCATTGTCCGCATGCCCATAAGGCAAAGTATAGGGGATCCCAGCACTATATATATATATATATATATATATATATATATATATTCATCCCAAACCCATGTTCCAGCTTTCTGGGATTCACATCACCCCACACCGAATTGTAGGCTCGAACAAAGTGGCCGGAGCAACAGAAGACCCAGGTTTTTTGGCACTTTAAGATAAGATTCCAAGACGGGGTACAAAGGAATACTTGCATTGCTTCTTTCCGTCATATATTACCAAGAGGGTCCATATACGGAATTAGGTCCCCAAGACCATAATGGGGATGGTCTTTAGGCACCTAACTCCATGATAGGAGTGTATAGTGGACCCTTTGGGAACCAAAGGTTAACCTTTTTGGTCATATAGGGATGATATAGGGACTAGATCACCCAAAAAAGGTTAAAGGTTACCTACTCTACTACTAGGGAAGTGTCCTCCCAGGGGATTTGCTTCGATACCAGCCGGCCAGCACCCACATCCTGCCAGCTACCCGGGCCTGCCGGCTGGATTCTGGTTACCCAAGGGTTTAGGGGTTTAGGGTTACTACATAGTAGTTCCTTTTGCGGGTTACATTATAGGATCCTACATTTTTGACCCCCCCAAAAAAGGAACTACTATGGGGCCTATGGGTAATGGGTGTAAGGCTGAGAATTTCGTGATGCGGGTGTAGCGTTGAGGGGTATAAGTAGAGGTGGAGAAAATGTCAAGGAACTCATAAGCCCTGGAAGAAACAATGATGAGGAAAGCTTGGTTATTATCATGACCATGGGTTAAGCGGAGCTTTATGCGAAGGTGATGAGGAATTAGGTTCAAACTTTGGGGTCAAGTGGCGGCGTGGAAATACTGCAGTATACAAGGAAAGCCGAAAATTATTTACCACAGACCCTCTTATGGCAACTTTAGTTCAAGCTTCTCAACAAGGAGGCGGGGATCCGGTCAAGAGTTCAGGATGTCTTTTCTCAGGAGTCGTGACCTGTATATGGGGAAACGCTCCAGTTTCGAAATCGCGCAATGCGTGCTGAGTGT
Organism: Symbiodinium sp. CCMP2592; assembly: GCA_905221615.1. Taxonomy (NCBI): domain Eukaryota; class Dinophyceae; order Suessiales; family Symbiodiniaceae; genus Symbiodinium; species Symbiodinium sp. CCMP2592. The sequence continues at coordinate 36,502 of CAJNDT010000044.1, read as the reverse complement.
CTTTGCAGTTCGCTTCAGAATTCGTTTGCAACTCTAATATGGGAGCTTCCGGTGACCCTAACATCAACCCAACACAGATCCTCAGCATAAAGACCCGGCCCCCAAAACGGACGCCCAATCTGAGAAGCCCTTTTACAGTTGAAGGCGGTAACCTGCAGGGAAGCCTCGACCAGCGACCTGTGAAATCCATCAGAAAACCCGAAGCAACTCTATTCCCCAAAGTGCTTCTGAATAGATACATATCCCCAGTGCCAAACGCAAACGCCTTACTGCCCGGGACAGTCAGGCTCACGGTCTAGGGCTAGGGTTCTCAGCCCAAGTCAGAATCGAAGGGAACCTAGTGCTTCTGATGTGCTCCGATTATGCGTTTAACACCACAGTATCATTTTCAACGTGGCTCGGCACTATTATTTTCAGCCCTTACATCCCTGTGCAAGTACTGTAATGGGGGGGCTTCCCAAATCATAATCGTCATTCCTGCTATAGAAGCCCTACATTCTACTATAGGTCCTATTAGGACCCGTTGGGCCTAAACCCCAGCCCCTAGACCCGCAAACCAAAGCTGAAACGCTGAATCCTAGATTTGCAGCGCTGAACCAAACCTGAAACCACAAGCTTTCACCAAACAGTCGACCACAAACTCCTAAAAACTGCGGAAGGCCTGTGCAGCCCTTACTTGGTCGCGGCATGTTGGAAGCAAGGGAAGCGCTTTAGATGCTTTTGTTGTTTTTGGGTGCTGGGCTTGGGTCTTAGGTTTTATGGGCTTCGAGGAACCATTGCGCTTCGGCTTTACGCGTCATCTCCTGTTGCAGATTGCAGACATGCTGTTTTGTGCAGCTGGGCTGCGGTCACAAAGGACTCGTGATGCGAGGGTATGGGATGGGGTTCTGGGTCGATGGGACTTTCGAAAGGTATGATATACGGGCCTGAGTAGACAGACTAGGATTCTGGTGTATATTATTACTATGACTATAGTTCTGGTATATATTACTATGACTACAGTCAGGAGTCCAAGGAACAAAACTAACTTATCTTCTCAGCCGCTCCGTAAGCCAGCCACGATCGAAAAGGAACTACCAACACGCCAACCCATGCAATTCCTACCGGTTTAGAGCTTCGGGTTCAGGTGACGGTAAAACCCTAAACTCTCAATCCTTATGCCTAATCCACGGGAAAAACCTGATGCATGCATCCCCAAGGACGACACTGCTCGTTGAGGATATAGAATATGGATATGGAATTTGAGAGGCTTAGTTGTCGTGCAGATTAGGGCTAGGTTTTGGGTTGAGGCTTAGGATTCAACCCTGAACCCTAAACCCTCAACCCGAGACCACACGGCCTAGAATCATATATCACTGGTTCGTCTGCGGGCCTCTGCTCCATAGTAGTTCCGTTTTGGGGTTCATATTTAGAATCCTAAACAAAAAACTGTCAGCCTTCTAAACCCGACACCGTCAGCCTTAGAGGGTCCAAGTATGCTCCGAGCTCTGGGGGCCTCTGCTCCATGGTCCGAGACATCACCGGCCCGGTCATTGACACGGGCCTCGACAGACCTCCAGGGTTTAGAGACTTCAGGGTTCAGGGTTTTAGGGTTTAGAGGGTTTAGGGTTTGGGGGTTTAGGGTTTCGAGGATTTATCGGATTCAGAGCTCTAGGGTTATACAGAGATATAGAGCTTAGTTGATTGCTGTAGTTGGTTGCTGATTTGTTGGAGGTTGTTTCGAAGTTTGTTGATCAGACGGACTACTCAACTACCAGCACCATCATCCTCGTCCCGGTCATCAGCGTAGCTTCATCGTCATCTTCTTCTTCATTACCACCACCACCACCACCACCACCACCGCCAGTGTCACGCTCATCTTCACATGCCATCACTAGAAACCATCTCAAACCCGAAACTCTCAACGGCCAAAGCCTGTGAGCAACCTTATCCCTTAGGGGTCCTTATTTAGCTATAATGTATCAACGATATAACATACCCCAACACCCTACTGATGACTTCAACTGACCACTGCACCATCCAAAAAACCCTAAACCCTAATAACCCTCAACCCTAAACACGCCTGGCTGAGCTGCTCCATTCGGCGGCAAGGAGGTGCGGGGACGAGGCGCCTGAATATTTTAGGGTTTAGGGTTTAAACCCTATAAACCCTGGCCCAGAAAGGTTGGCCTGTTGAATTATAGTAGGATTGTATCAGCCCGAAAAGGTTTTATCAAAGTCACCTACTCAGCCCCTACGCGCAGGGCACCAAGCTCAGGAAGGCCGGTAAGCGAAAGACTGCATCGCAGCTAGTCTAGGGTTGTGAGGCTTTCTGGAAAGCTCAAGCAAGTTAGGTCTGCGCTGGGGGTATGTGACATACGTGAGTTTGCATGAAAGCATGTACGTATGACTGACTTCAAGTCGACCAGCTCAAGAGTCACATTACACTTGAAAGTCCGCCTGAATATGTCATGCATGCATGCATGCATGTATTACGTATGTGCATGTACATATACGTTGTGAATACAGTACCGCTGAACATTCATGTGTATCTAAGGTTCATGCATGGATGGATGGATGGATGGATGCCTCCATGCTCGAGCACGTATTGGTTGCTTGAGTGGCAGCTTGCTGGCTTCAACTCAGACTTCCAAAAAGGATCTACGGAAAGGAACCGGAAGACGAAGCTACTGTTCGCTAATTCCCTTAAGGGACTACTTTAAGGCCAGAGTATTTTATACAATTTGGGTCCATGGGGGCAGTAGACTCAGAGCCCGTCCTGCGGCCCCGTGGGCGGTGGAGGCGATGCGGAAGCCTATCACAGAACTCGTGCTTCATCCAGGGGATGGGGAACCCGAGCCCAGAAACTATAGTATAGGGGTTTTGATGATTGGAGTAGGATTTTGGGATATATTATACTATAACTATCATAAGGAACCCCAAGTAAAATAGTACAGGTGATTATTAAGGCCAAAATAGTACCCCCAAAAATGAAGCCTTAATGACTTGGGGTTTGGGGTCTATCATGTGCTTTATAAAATTTGACCCCTGAGGGAATAAGCTTGGCCTGGTAATGAACCAGGCTTCTCCACTACACTCTACACCATGAACTCAAATGAATGAGCCATAAGCCCGTGGAATGAGTGAGGCTCTATATACGTAAACCAGTTATACGAGTACAACTGTAAAACTAAAGCCTACTCGGTCCATGCAACACCGGGCTGAGGTTGATTCAAGATTTCGGTTTAGGCTGTGGGGTTGACTGCTAGGGTTTAGGGTTTAAGCTTTAGGATTTAGGGTTAGGATTTCAGGTTTAGGATTTAGGGTTTAAGTTCAGGGTGTTGGCACGGTTTAGGCTTGCGGCTTGATGCGAAAGCGTGCCCACTACCAACACAGCCCAAAAGCACGGCGCACAAGTGCCTCCGTAGGAGCTTAATCACTGGATTATGGATGCTATATGGTTCATACAGGGCAATATAGGGTGTAAGGAACAGTATTTAACCCATTGTATGACTCTGTAGGCGACTGCGTGAGAAACCCGCATATGACTACCTTGAAGACAACTGCTAAGCTCTAAATACCCTAAACTAACCTACCCAAAGACTCTAGTATTCCTCAATAATGGAATATACTATGAATCATCGTGGGATCCCTAACCCTAAGCATCCGAAGACCTCAAATGTGACCATGTTTGCTAAGACCTCAGAATCCAAGGCCTTTAGTGTAAGTGCTGGAAATACAAGGACTTGGACAATCATGTAAGTTGAATGAAATGCATGTCAATATATATGATGTATAAAATGTATTCAATCCAGGAAATGCATGTCATTCCCTGTATTTCTCAATATTCATATGTTGATATACAGGTCAAACAATCAGTATATATGGTCCAAAAAATGTGTTAATAGGTTTGTTTGTTCTTTCCGAAATGCTTTAAAAATTATTCATATCCGATGCAGATTCGCTGAAAAGATCAGAAAGATCAGTAAATAAGTATGTAAAATGAATCAGTCGTAGAATACGTTTGCAAGTTCTTTCCCAAATGCTTTGAAGATTATTCATATCCGATGCAGATTCGCTGAAAGGATCAGAAAAATCAATCAATAAGTATGTAAAAAAATCAGTCCTAGAATAAGTTTCAAGGTTATTTCCCAAATGCTTTGGAAATTATTCATATCCGAAGCAATATATATATATATATATATATAAACGTCCAGCATTCTTTCGAACTTCTTTTCCTGGCTTTGCAAACCCGAAGGTAGGCCTTAGGCCGTGGGCACGGGTTTTATTCCCGGTGGGTGCCCCACAAATTCTGGTGAAGAAGACTTTGGCCAGCTCAAACCTCCACCTCAGGGAGAGTACAGTGTTCAGGTTCAGGGCTCAGGGTTTAGGACTGAAGGGTTCAGGCCATATATATATATATATATATATTTATTTAGAGAGAGAGAGAGAGAGAGAGAGAGAGAGAGAGAGAGAAATAAGCTGTAGGGTTGCCGGGCCTGGGTCTGGTTCACGAGTGGCATGTCTTGGATGAGCCGATCCAGTTGAGACATGCTGGGCTCCGCCATTCTCTTGATGTCGTCATCTTGGATAAGGCTCCGAGGGAAATATATGTATATATCTATATATACATAAATTAATTCAGCTAAAGGCGAAAGCTCCTGCTATGTACATATATAGATAGGCTTCACAAGAACCATTATTATTATAATTATAATCAGTTCATATGGCATATGTATTTACATATTTATATATCTGTCTGTTTCTTATATATTTATTATATATATATATATAATATGCAGCCTAGCGACAGAGGTATGGGACCATATTCCCGAAGCACAACAGCAGCTCGTCGAGGGCCATGACGATGTCGCATAGCTTGTGCTCCAGTGCATAACCCATAGCGGATTCGATGAAGCGGTCGCATGTCCTCAGATGCCGAGAAACAAAAATCTTGTCATCTTAAGCTCCACCCGCAAGAAATACAAAACGGAGAATATGTCAGAAAGTTGAATAGTTATTGATAAAGGTTTGATTTCACGTGACAAGGTCACAAACAACATATATATATATATATATATATTTATGTATAATATGTATAATTAATAATAATAATACTATATATATATGTATAAATATAAATATATATATTTATTTATTTATATTTATTTATTTATATATTCTATATATATATATATATTGATATTAATGTATATAAAAAGAATCATATATTATACTCATATATCTATATATATTATATGAGTGCTTGGCCAGATTCTCTGGGTTCGACATGCCCGTGAGGGCTACCACCGTTGGGCAAGTCACTCTCGTCAGGAAGCGATTCACCCACTTGCCGTGAGGCGTATAGTTGCCCATGGCAAGCCAATGCAACCGGTCCTTCTCTGCAATTGGCAGTCCGTGTACCAACACTGTCATCCTGTCCCAGCCATGCCGTTCCAGGTCGTTGACCGCCTTTGCAGCTCTCGATCCCCAGCCGAGCAGCTCCATCTTCACCATCCATGTTGGCCCTGCCATGCCGAGAGGTAAGAGTGGGAAAAACCTCAAGGCACCAAAATTTAACTGCTTGAGCATCATATATTTGCATGTAAGCTTCGCTCAGACTGGCAGGCATGTGACACTTCAGTCCTGCTGCAGCCCCCCGTGAGTGAACTGACTGCATCCGAGGGGTTTGGGGTTTAGGCTTTAGGATTCACGGGCAGGGGTTTAAGGTTTAGGGTTCAGGGCTTCAGGGTTTCGGGTTCAGGGGTTTGGGGTTTTGGGTTTAGGGTTTACATCTATATATATATATATATATATAGATACATATATGTATATACATATACATATATATATATATTTCAGGAAGTCTCGGATGCAGGAGAACTGTTTTCACGAGCTCGCTATCTGCTCCGGAGCTCTCGTTCATGCACGTGCAAGCATGGCCCGCCAGTGCCGTCAGTGACCTTGCATCAAAGCCTGCAGTCGCAGCAACTGCTTGGAGAGGATCTGATTCTCGACCGTGCTTCGATGCGAGGATTTGGCAATATCCACAGCCACTCCAAGAGCCCCCTCTTCAGCATACGTATGGAAAAACCTGAAGTTATAACCTCAGCTGCATATTAGCTGGACTGAAAATACATATAACAAACTCATATATATATATATATATGATAGTCGCTGGAATATATATATATATATATATGTATATGTATCTACCAGCTACAAGATATGTTATCACTTATAAACAGTCGCACCATGAAAGGAATTGTCCTTGAGTAATATATATATATATATATATATATATCATCCTCGTAGCGGGTCTCGGCAAGCTCCATGACCATGTGCTGCAGCATGTGGTGCTTCGGTCTCAGGCTCCACATAAACCTTGGGCAGGGTAGAAGTACTGAAATTTTTAAATAGATGGATACCGCCAGCTTCAAAAATGTGGGGAGAGAGACAGAGAGAAAGAGAGAGATAAATATATAAAAAGACACAGACCCAAAACTCTTTTCACATAGAATTAGACAGAATATTAATCAGCTGATACAGGTGCGGGTTGGTGGAGGTGGCTGCACAGTGCATATAGGTCTCCAGGAATCGAAGGCCCAGGCTGCGGATTTCCACGGCTTCCTCGGCATCGATGGGGATTCATATATTATGTGTCATGCACTTAATATATATATATATATATATATATATATATTTGTTAAGATGCAACTTATTGTATATTAACACACATATATATATGTATACATATGTTATACATTACATACTATTTAGCATATGTTGTTTATTATATATTATTACTACTTTCAGAATTATTATTACTATTATTATCATATAATTATTATATCATTATCACTATCATATATATATATGCATATATCTATAAAGGTATAGTTTAAATAATATATAGATATATGTATATATATATATATATATATATATATGTAATATATCTTTTATAATATATACAACGAGTATACATATATATATATATATATATATCATATTCCAAAGTTTGACAGAGAAGCCTCCTCCGTCAAGAACCTGTTGCCTTGCTCCACACGGTTGTACAGCTCCGACAGGAGATGCACACAGAGACTCGCTCTCAGGAGCTCCAGATCAGCTGGTGCTTTCTTGCTTTCCTCTGAGAGGATAGCAGCCAGAAACGACGTGATGATTCTGCTGTGGTGGGCCTTGGACTGGTAAAATATCTGCTCCAGGTCGGATTTCAAGAGAAAGTGTCTGAATCGCGGCATAGCAACCCTGACCTTCACTTGCTTTTGCCAGCCTTTGAACCTAAGGAATAATGCCCGGAGAGCCTGATCTTTGGTCAGGCCGGCACCACACACTTCCCGGTCCAGCAAGACTTTCATTGCCGAACCATTAGCAAAAAGACCAACTCCAAGATGGGCCGTGTGCATCCAGCACTGCTTAAGAATGTGCATGCTAAAACCTGGCATCCAGATAAGCGGCGAACTTTCCGGGGAGTCCAGCACCGGAAGCACATTGGCCAGAAAGTCCACATTGCTCCGCCTGGTTCGCATCCAGGCAGCGGAAAGGCCAAATTGGCCGTAACTCATCGGGCCACTTGCCAGGGTGCACTTGCACTTGTAGCACACTTCCTTGCTCGTCGGTGTTGCTTTCAGACCCAGGCAATCAACGAAAAACTTCCAGTCGCCTCGGAGTTCTGTCACCATAGGACTGCCTGGCATGCGAACAAGTTTCTGCTGGCTCTCCACCACGAACCTCCACAGCGGCTGCTCGGTGGATCGGCCAGCACTGAACCGATCTTGCAAGAAAAACAGAGGGAACCTCGAGTAGGCAAGACCATTGTGCTCGGACATCACGAATCCCATGAAAGCTCCAAGAAGATGATCGCCGTATTTAGTAAACTGGGCAGAGTCCCCATACAAAAACAACGGCTCGCTCTCCACAGCTTTTCCAGGATGTGGTGTGTCCAATTTGGCCCAGTATCGCTTGGTGGAATCTGCTTTGGGGGCTAGCCCTTGCTCGTGGAGCCACGGAACGAGTTCGTGCGGGGCGACACAGGGAATTTGCCTCATTGCACCAAATAATAAATATCAACTTATATTGTGTGTTAGGCATACACCTATGCAATCTATATATATATATAATATCACACACATCTGTCTATATATATATATATATATATATATATATATATATTTATGTAGTTGTCTAGCTATATATACTTATATATATATAGATAATATAAGACCCAAGATAAAGGATTCCGTGTGACCCTGCACTCAAGGTGCAGCATCGTAGGCTTGCCCTGGTCGTCGAGGCCCGGTGCTTCCACCCAGTGCACAGGCACCTCGTCGTTGATTTTCTTGTATAAATAAAACATATGTGTAATTAATGTGTAGAAACGGATAGCAGAATGTTTGCCATCATAGCTGTATTAATTGTATGTGTATCTACTTATATGTGTAGTCATATATATATATATATATATGTATGTATATATATGTGTGTATATATGTATATATATATATATATATATATTGGATGCAAGCCAGGTGTCGGGCGACTTGAACTGTCGAAAGGCATCCCTGTGGATGTTCCCCGCATGCTTGCCCTGAGCTCCAGTAGCAGCCAGTTTAAGCACATCGGGCGGTGTAGCTTTGTCGAAGACCTTGCTGATGCAAGCAGGTTTCCCTGGCTTCTACCGGAGCCCTCCCGCCCTCCCCGACCCAGCTTAACCCTGAAACCCGATGCTGTGGGAGCAACTGCAACAGCCGAGCCGATTAGAGCGAGCTGCCTGCTGGATGGCTCCGCATATGTCCCTCGCTGCAGCCATGGAGATATCCTCAGTTTAAATAGAAATAACCTAAACCCTAAAACCTCAAACCCTAAACCCATATATGTTATTATACACATACTTATGTATTCTAGTCCCCCTGCAAGCGAAGGCACACCACCACCCACCTTCTCCAGCAAAATGGCCGAGATAGGGTCGCCTGCGAAGGGGGAATCCGGAACACGAAACATACTGTCGGATTGAAAGATGGATTCTCACAGATGCAGACACTGCAATCTGGCACTGAAGGATACCCACTTTTTCCCCTCATGGCTGCCGCTGCAGCGAGTCGATCTTCCGTCGGCCAAAACTAGCGATCAGACACCAAAGGCCCCGGCAGTGCTTTGCGACAAATCTGAGTGTGCTACATAAGTACAATAACCGATGTAACAACATGAAGTTCATTATAATGGACACACACACATGTATATATATATATATATCTGCTACATATATTAGCTACACATGCACACACACACACAGACACAGACACAGACACAGACACATATATATATATATATATATACATATGCATGTTTATAAAGTCTAGTGCCCCGGTGTGCTTTAACTTTATATCCGCAATGCTGCTGGGGATGTGACCGATCAACATCGCCGCCTAGATCTAGCCTGCCGGCCCTCACTTTTTCTGCTTGGCCGTCCTGGTATGGATCGTCACGTGCTTGCAGGCATCCATGTACTCCTTGATGCTCTGCTCGAGGGCCATCCTGTGCTGTGTGCACATGTCCCAGCTTCGAGAGCTGTACACATTCTCGAGGCTGTACCGCTTCTTTTCCATATCCATGCGGAACGGCTCCAGGTCAGTGAGCAAGCTGTCCAGGGTGTTCTTGGGCCTTTGCACGAAGATACATATGCAAAGACTGACAATAAAATGTACATTTATATATATATATATATAATGTAGATATCATTATTACGTGTATATAGATATATATACACATATATATATATACACAATATATATATATATATATATATGTACGTTGTGAAGCTATGACCAGCAGGGCAGGCTGCATACTTAAACCATATCTGTTCTACATATATATATATATATATATATAATCTAGAAGAAAAAGCCCGAGGCACGTGCCGGCATCCTCGAGCTGCTTCCGCCAGCTTTTCGCTTCGAGCACTTTGTTTGCAACTTTGTTGAGGATGGCTTGGCAGAGCTGTTGCTCGCTTTTGGGCTTTGGCACGGGTGTGGTGGTTTCCTCGCCACCCTGACATGAGTAAATCACCAAAATTGGGTTTAGGGTTGAATGGGGTCTAAAGCTATACGTGTATATATATATATATATATATGCATTTATATTTATATATATATATATATATATGTGTATAGGGATGAGGTCTTAAGGTTTAGGCTTTGTCTGAGATTCTGACCCGCCTTGGCGGTCTTCTTATTCTTGTTTCCTTTGCCTCTGCCCTTTCCTCCTTTCTTGTTGCCAAGTACGTCCTCGGGCAGCTCTCGCCTCTCCTTGATGCTCACCTCCTCCTTTTCCAAGTCCACCAGCATCTTCCTTATTATACATGACTAGTTGAAGTTAAATTCAAACCAGGTAAAATATAGCCAAGTCGGGTTTTTGATTTATGTCCATCGTTCATGCGGACACAGGATGAGCAGGCGGATGATTCAACTCAGCTTTCTTTATAAACTGGCAAGCAAGCTGCAACAGCCTCTTCGTGGCCTCGCAATCGAGGTTCCCCTGCATGTTGAACTCGTACTTGGACTCGGTCGAAGTCCGCTGGGACTCCTCAGCACTCACCCAAACCTTCACCAGTTCCATGTCCTACAGGGCTGCTACAGGATAAATATATATATATATATAGTCTATATATACGGTACACTGAATATTACATATATATATATGTAAACCGAAACAAACATGTACATAGGTCAACTACAATATATTTATATATATATAACCTAAGATTTATAGGACTACGTATATATATATATATATATATATATATACAAATACATATATATATAGTATAATATAATATATATAATATAATATAATATAATTTAATATAATATAATATAGTATAATATAATATAATATTAATATAATATAGTACTCCACACGTACGGATACACACACATATGTATACATAATATATATATATATATATATATATATACATATGATCGAGAGAGGAGAGAGAGAGAGAGAGAGAGAGAGAGAGAGAGAGAGAGAGAGAGAGAGAGAGAGAGAGAGAGAGAGAGAGAGAGAGAGAGAGAGAGAGAGAGAGAGAGAGAGAGAGAGAGAGAGAAAGAGAGAGAGAGAGAAGAGAGAGAGAGAGAAGAAGAGAGAGAGAGAGAGAGAGAAAGAGAGAGAGAGAGAGAGAGAAGAGAGAGAGAGAGAGAGAGAGAGAGAGAGAGAGAGAGAGAGAGAGAGAGAGAGAGAGAGAGAGAGAGAGAGAGATGAATGTGTGTATTATTATAATTATTATGTATCTACAAAAGTAGACTCCTGTCGCTTCGGCCAGTCGGGGTGGATCTGCCAGTGCTTGGCTCCCAAGGACTTTTTCACCGCCCGGAGCTCCTCGGCATGCTCTTGGCCATGCCTCGGATGAGGAATGATGTCACTCCAACCCAACCCTAACCCTAAGACCCTAAACCCTAGACCCCTAAGCCCTCAGACCCAACCATACCCTAAACCCTCAACCCGAAACCCTAAATCCTAAACCCCCTGAACCCTAAACCCGGGACTTAAGCAGAAAATAGCAAGCTTGCCAATTCAATTGCAAAGTACTCTTTCGCGATCGAGCCCACGGTCCGCCACTGGTGTACACCGATGCTCTCGCTGCTTGTCGTGCTCTTGTGGCTCATCATCAACGAGCTTCTTTGCCAGTTGCCGGAGCAGCTGGAGAAGACCTCGAACAGGTCCCGCAACACGGAGTTGGACCCTGAGGTGCAATCACAAGGTCCGTAGTTTCGGGGTTTGGTTGTGTGGGTTGGTGTGGGGGGCTTTGGGTTTGGGGTTTCGGGGATTCTGTGCTCCGGATGCAGTCAAAGCTCTCTTCTCGAGACTGTTGTCCTTGAAGGCCAGGGCGGTAATCTCGTCCGGCACATCGCAGCCGCCTGGTGATATTTTCCAATACACAGACACATATATGATTCTTATATCAACATATATATATATATATTTATATTTATTTATATGTATGTTGCTACCATATCTGTGCACACATGTACTTGACCTTAACACCGAAACCACTATACCCGGGATATATATATATATATATATATCGTTTGTTATATATATCTATATCTATATATATATATATATACATATATATATATATATATAACCGTTGAATATTTATATATATATATGTATATATATATGTACATATATATATATATATATGTATACTGAGCCAAGCAGCTTTTGAGCCCACGGGTCATCCGCATCCATGCAGCATGCTCAGCCTTCTCCTCCGGGCTCTTCTCCTTCTTCTTCTTGCCTCCGTCTGGGGCCCCGTCCGAGTTGGCCCGCTGGCTCTGGTCATCGCTCCGCATCTTGCCGACAAGGGTCAAGAGCTGGTCCCGGGACAACCCGTAAAGCTCCTCCCTGCTCAGCTCCTCCAATTGCTTTTCCTCTAGCGAGGCCTGGCTGGGCGAGGCGGTGGGCTTTTCGTCAAGCGAGCTCTGGCTGGAGCCCGTGTAGAAGAGCTCGTTCCTCTCCTTTAAGGGTTGTTAGTAAATATGCATCTAGAGTACATGTTCTAATGCCAGACTTCTTCTGGGTAGATGTCTATATATAACATAAAGATCTATGTATGTACATGTACATATATATATAAATATATATATATATATATATACACATACATGCACATCAGACACGAATGGAAATAAGTCTATAAGACGATCTATGTGTACATGTGTGTATATATATAGTACATATATGTATATATAGCATATATAGCATATATATATATATATACATATATATGGAGAACATGCTTACACTTATCGTAAATCATGGATACACTGTCCCTCTGCCTGGCTCGGGGGGAGCATCTCTGCAAACTTCTGGGTAAACTCGTCGACCTCCTTCTTGCAGTCCTGCCCCGCCTGCTTCTCCTTCTCGGCCTTGTCCATATTATCCTTCTTCTCCTGCTCCATCTGTTCGTCGAGCTCCTTGATCAGGCCGTCCAGGTAGTCCTCCGGGATCGAGTCGCTGTTGTCGACCTGGTCGGCCAGAGATGCGAGACATGTTGAACCCCAAACCCTAAACCCTAAACCCCCTATATTAATCATCCATATATACGGCCGTGTGCCTCAGCAGCAGTAGCCCCAGTCTTCGGAGACGTGGGCTCACGGAAATCCGTTGCCTGCATATATATATATATATGTATATATATAAGCTTAATATACAAACGAGGAATATAACTGTATATATAGATATACAGACACATACACACGATATGTATATACAGTACTTGACACCCGCCTTGCCCCTGCGGAGGGAATCCGGCACCGTTGCCTGCACGTGTTCTCGGTCCGTTGAATTTATAGTATATATGTATACATATATATATATATATATATTACATGTTGTCGTGTATCTAACCGAGGGCAACGACCTATCTCATGAATAAGACCAGGTGTCTTGTCATATTCACTCTAGAAGGAAACAAGTATATGTAACATGTGTCACTGTACTACAATTGTTAGTCCATGTATATTTTCAGAATTATACATCTAGGTGTATTATATATATATATAGATATATGTATAGATATGTTATATATATATATATATATATAGATGAATATCGGCATATAAATATATACATATATAAGAAAGAAAGTTCATATCTATGTATATTTGTATCTTTGATATAATCTCTCTCATGTGCCTTTGCAGCCTCTTGGCTGGCTTCGGCCATGCTTGCAACCCGCTGCAGCGAGGCATCTACGTCCATGATCGCAGGCACCGGGATCGTCACCTGCAGTTTTGGTGTGAAGTATTGTACTTTATTTATAATTTATAAAGCAAACAGATTTTTGAGGTGTACGTTTGCATATAAATATATATATATATATATACAAACACATGTATTTATATATATATATATATATATGAACCTATATAGACATATGTAGCTAGACATATATATCTCTATATACACACAAAGATACACATATACATATATATATATGTGGAACACACACAGACTGACACAACCTGGGTTTCGGACTGCTGTGGCTCCGCCGCCACCTGCTGCCTTGTCAGGTTCCGGCTCCTGCAAATTGGGTTTGTGGCCATGGACATGGCACATGTTTACACTGGCTGGGTAACTATCACACATGTCTTTATGTGTTTGTGGTTTGAGCAGTATATTATTGTTGGATATCTATACATATATATGCATTATCTATATATCTATATCTATATCTATATATATATAAAGTATACACATATAAATATATATGAGCTCCAGGTCCAGGCCAATGGGGAACACGTGGATGCAGTCCTCCACCTGTGTGCTCGGCAGTGTGTCCGGCACGTCCAGTTCCATGGGGTAGGGCAGGGTCTCCGGCTGTCGATCCTCCTCGACTCCCGGGTCTTATGCATCCATTGGCTATTTCTGTGCATGCTTTTAAGTATCATCTAGCCAGGTTTGCACTCCCATCGGAAGTTCCTCCAACATGACTTTTTCCAGCTCCTTGTTCAGATCAGAGGACTTGTCGCCTGGACCGAGACTGAAAACAGCTATGTATTGACAGAAGAAGCTACAATGCACCACATGCCGGAAGTCTGCATCTCAAAGAGATTCATATATACATATATATATAATATATGCAAGGATACGTACAAATGTATTTCTGTTTGGATTTATATGTATACATACATACAATATATGTCCATCATATATAGGTACTGATATACATATTATAATCATAAACCCTAATTAATGTAGTTACTGTGCATGAGAGAAAATTTAACTATTGTATCTTCTGTTCAAGCCATAGGCATGATAATGTCTATGTGTATATTATGATATGTAGATTTTTGCATATATATATATATATAATAGACATAGGTGTGTGTACAATATCTATATATATATATATATATATATCACACAAACATACATATATATATATGCATATATATATATATACATATATATATCTTGTGATCTGCTTTTCACAATCCATGCCTGACATCACCGTGTCGGCACTGTCCAGCCGGTGTGGCTTGTCTTCCTTTTTCTTCTTAGGGTCCGGAGTCTTCGTTGGGTCTTCGTGGGGGTCGCAGACACGGCCACGGTCTTCTTCGGCGGGCGGGATCTCTTCCGGGTCTCGGCCGACTGGGCCGGCTTGGCCGACTCGACCGACTTGGTCGGCTGGGACGACGAAGTAGCCTCGGATTGTTAGCAAGGTCTGGTCGACATATATATATATATATATGTACATGCTTATACATGTGTCTATATGTATAATATATATATATATATATATATATATATGTAATTATATACACTACATTGTACTTAACTTCCTGTTATATCATAGCTTACTGTATATAGAAGATATGGTACATGACATTACATAATCTCGTGTAATTGTAACTAGTTATATGTTCTTTGTAAATATTAAGACAGGCTATATATATATATATATACCTATGTATTCGTACTAATAACAAAAACATGCAAGCTTGGCACAGATTCCTTGCCACTCTTGGCAGCTTTCGCTGCTTTGGCAGCAGCTGCCGTGGCCATCAAAGACTCGGGGATAACGGACTTCTTGCCCATCGCGGGAAAAAAGGGCCAGGCTTAGGACTGGAAGTCGCTCGGCCCACAAAAGATCTCAATTGCAGCACGTGCCATTTCACGCAATTTCACGCCGATTCACGCGGTTTCACGCCCTACTTTGCGAGGCCTCAAATTCCAGGGCCCTGAGATTCCGAGGCCTTGGATCCTGAGGCCTCGGCCGGGAGGCGATTCACGCCAATTCACGCGGATTCACGCTTTTTCACGCCGATTCGTCTTCCCGGGATCTTTGATGTCTCGGAACTGGAGGTCCCAAGACAGAGTTGCTCGTGCAAGCATGTATAGATCCATGTATAGACATCCAAAAACTGCATATATATGTACTACTATCATGCATGTAGATCTATATATGCATGATTTCTTCATACATAATTATATAGACACGTGTATTTGCATAAAGACATGTTATACATGTGACATGGTATAATACATGTATGATAATGTATGTAATACATGCATGCATACATATATATATATATATATATATATATATATATATATGTATATATACTGATATATTGTTATATTCTGTATGTATATATATACACACAGGTATACTAGTGTATGACTATATATGTATGTGTGTGTGTGTGTGCATGCATTCTATTATTATCTGTACATATATATATATATATACATGTATAATATATATATATATATATGTGTGTGTGTGGATACATATCAGTATCACATGCAGCAGCAAGATCCGAGCTTTTGACAACGGCTTCCCCCGTGTGCTGTGTGCACTTCAATTAAACTGGGCTCCTAGATCACCAGGCCTCAGATGGGCTGATCATCGGCGAACCTGGAACCTCAGCTATGAAGATCCTACCTTAAACCCTAAGATTCGAAACCCTGAACCCCTAAACCCCTAAACC
>CAJNDT010000044.1:0-12500 GCA_905221615.1 Symbiodinium sp. CCMP2592 | reverse complement strand
ATGGACCTATTCTCTGTCCTCTTGTTGTATACTACAAAAGCAAAAAAAACATGCATATGTACATGTAAATATATATATAGAGATATATATATATAGAAGCTCTATATATCTCAGTCAGTAGCGAGTAAACTATATATATATATATTGTTTGCGAAGCGGCAGCTGCAGCCTTCGGGGCATTCTTCGCCAGGTCCGGTGCGACCTCTGTTCGCTCATTTGTATACTACAAAAGTAAAAAAACATACATATGTACATGTAAGTATGTATATATATATATATATATAGAAGCTCTTTAGATCAGTCAGTAGCGAGTAAACTATATTGTTTGCGAAGCGGCAGCTGCAGCCTTCGGGGCATTCTTCGCCAGGTCCGCTGCGACCTCTGTTCGCTCAATTTGTATAATACAAAAATTAAAAAAAATACATATGTACATGTAAATATGTATATATATATATATAGAAGCTCTATAGATCAGTCAGTAGCGAGTAAACTATATTGTTTGCGAAGCGGCAGCTGCAGCCTTCGGGGTCGTCGCCAGGTCCGGTGTGACCTCTGCTCGCTCATCGTGTGTATATACACATTATACACACGAACACATCCGTATATATGTGGTTCTCTTGCCGAAGAATCGCTAGCAACCATGACATTTATGATGCATAATATATATATCTATACACACATATATATATATATATACATTATATATTATATTAATATATCGAAATATATTAATATATAGGGGTAGACAGATGCGCATAAATCAATTCGTGAATTAAGACTGCCTTAGTATCTTGACCAGGTGCATTGGGACCCGCAGGCGGTGGTCCAGGTGCATTGGGAGCCGCAGGCGGTGGTGCTGCTCGTGGGGCCTGCATAAATATAAAAGAGCTCAGCAAAAACATACGTGGTACTGTATATATAAAAACAAAAAGGCCAGCCGAGCTTATTATTTGCTGCCAGAGTTACTGCAGCAGCTCCTTCAGATCCTAAACTCGCCCCAGCATCATGCACCACGGGAGAAGGCGGAGGTGCTTGGGCTGCTCCTGCATCGACCTGGATATATATATATATATATAGGAACATATATACATATATAGTGTGCAATTTAACTATGAGATACCGTATAATCGATAGACATATAATGAGGAAAAAATATATGTATATATACATATATGTATACACATATAGTTAACATATGTATTTGTTGTGTAGTGCTGCCACAGTTACAGCAGAAAGCCTTTCAGCTTCATGAGAAGCTTCAGGGGCGGCAGTCGTGGCAGGTCCATCCTCCGATTGATTCAAGATAAGTCCCAGCATATGAATTCGATTAGATATTAACAAAAACCAAGAATGACTGCTGCCGCCACAGCTACGGCAGCACGTTCGCCAGGCCAGACCCCAGGCTGAGCACCGAGGTTCCCGGGCTGAGCCTGGTTCCAATGTATATAAAGACATACATATATATCTAAATACATATATATCTAAATACATATATATCTAAATACATAAACCAAAAAAAAAATATATATATATATATATTCTAGGCAGCGAATATCAACTGTAAACAGTTCTCTGCAAAACTTGACATGTATCTTCATATATATATATATATACATATATATATATATATATTCAGAAAGATAATGTATATATATATATGCTTATATATATATGTATGTATATAAAGGCTTTACTGTGCAGCCATGGGTACCACCAAGTCGCCCGGTCGCACCACTGACCCAGGCGGCTCCAAAAAAGGCGGAAACTCCGGAGGCCATGGCATAAACGGAAGCCCGGGGTACCTGTCGACACCGACGTGGTTGTACCCGCGGACATTCATCATCTCCACCTCCGGGACGAAGCACAGCACCCAGCGACCCCGCAGCAGGGTGACGCCTTGCCGCTGCTCATCGCCAGCAGTGCGCTCGGCCATGGCGAAGTGCTGCAAAATGCAGCTTTAGATTTAGAGCTATGCCTATAAATTAAGGCTCATGATGCATGAGCTGATGTATGTAGATATCCTGGTATCGTATGTATATCATATATATATATATATGGTAGTAGTCGTATATATCTACTTAATTAGAGATCTCGACGGATCCGTCCCCTGCCGGCTTCAGCTTGGAATCTGTATATAATATATATATATATATATATATATATTATATTATATATAGGTATACATAAGCTACACACACGTATAGTATATATCTCGCTAGTGTATGTGTATGTATGTATATATATATATAATATACGTATTCAACTATGTGACATAACATATATGTCTATTTAATTTTCCAGCTGCTCCGGCCAAGGATCCGAAGGGAAGATCTCGACAAGCAGGGCTCAGACAAACGGAGACTTGTCTGTCTACAAGTCTCCGTATATATATTGTTGTACATATTCTAAGACCATGCCTGTGCACTAACAAATATATATAATCTAGGCAACCTAAACATGTACATGACCCAGCGGTCTGAGCCCATGCTTGTAACTGCAGAAGCACACATGTCTGCTCCACACTCAGCACCGGAAACCCGCATTATGCCAAAGCCCAGATCAATAAAACTACATTAACATCTCCATGTATTCGATATATATATATATATATATATATATATATATACAAAATATATTTCCCCGAAGACACAACTCCCCTGAAATCGCTGAAACATATTATAACACTGAAACCTCATCCCATCCACTGCTTCCGGCCTCGGCAAAAGGAAGGCCGCAGATGGCGGGCACCGACCATGAATTACGAATTATTGGGAGCTCAGGCTTCTGTCATATATATATGGCTATGCATGCAGTCTACGTCGTCTGTATGCACACGTGTTTGTTTGATACGGGCCTCGGTGCAGTCTGGAGTGCGAGACATCTGGGGAATTCTGGCCAGTTCCTAATTTGAAAAACATATTCCTTGAATAATCGTGACTGCACTATATATATCTAGGATCATGGTCTTCCTAATTGTACATGTATGCCTGCATGCTCCTGGGCGGCGAAGCGGCGGGTGGTTGGAGACTTCCAAGCCTGTGCATTAATGCAAGGATTCGATATATATATATATATATCTATATATCTCTATAAAAATCGGTATCTATTTATACATATATATATATATAATATGTATATATGTATATATATGTAGAATGATACATATGTATATATATATATATAAAGTAAATATAAAAATATATATTTATATATATGTATACATATTTGTTTTCGTTGTTGATGCTGCTTGGTGGCTTCTGTGTCGGACAAATCCCTATATATATATATACATATATATACATATATATATATACATCATATACATATCTGATACACATAGCAAAACCCGTGCAAGAATCTATAAATCAATGTTTTCTCAATTCAACCAACGTGTCGGAATTTAAATTTTTTTCAAAAAATCAATGAAGTCAAGCAAGCTCGCTATAAATGGCATCTTACCATGCATGTGTAATTAGAGGAAAGCATGCCATAGGCTAAAGTATATGAAATCCTAGGACTTTCATACATCACACACATGCTCCGTCCGGAACCACAAAAAACAAGGCCTTGCGTTGTTGTGCTTACCAAACCAGCACTTTGGTCATATTTGAGGTCTTCGGATGCTTAGGGAAAAGCGTTTCAATCACGCTGGATCAGTTGTGCTTTGCTTGTGTTTCCTGAACCAATGCCATGATTGATACTCGCCCTTCAGCTGCACTTGAAACGTTTTTGGCTGGCACTTGATCTGCCCTCGGTCCCTGGTGGCAATATAATAAAGCCCCGGCAGTCGTGGTCCTTAGCATTAAACTGCAGTTGACATGTGAATGTGCTTGGACACATATAATATAAACCTGTGCAATGAGCTTGATCTGCAGTTGCTCTGTCTCTGCATGGCACTTGCTGTGCACGTCCTGTTGCCTGGCTGGCTCTCTGTCTCTGCAACACTGCTGCAATTCCTCCTTGTGAACGATCTGATCTAGGCAGTTCATTGCTGTGCATCTGCATTTCAGCCCTTGTTTGCGTGCCGATGCATTTGCACTGCATGCACTTGAAACACAAGTGGATTGTCTTACCTGTGTGGTGTACACTTCGATCTAAACCCTTTGTCTATGGTTTCGCCACAGCCCTTTTTATGAGCAGGTCGACTCTGAGTGATTCCCAGACATCCTGTGCATGACACACGCTTGCTTTGCTTTAACAACGTCCAGTGCCAACCCTACAGACATGTTGGTCGATTTATCAAGGAAGCTCACAAGGCCAGCCAGCCTGTTCAAGATTTTTGCAGCAAAGACTTTGCATTGGCCCGCACGGTAACACAAGGCCCTCTTCGCATGGAAACCTTTAAAAGAACAGCTTCTCCAAACCATGATGCACGACTTCATATCAAGGCTTCGCAAAACAAAAACCTTCGATCCACGGTTCCTCATTTCGGTATGGATTTCGCTATGAACATGCCAAGTGGACCACTCCGCAGTCTTCAAAAATGACCCCTGTGAAAATCGGACCCGGTCCGAGCCTCTAGGTACGCCCCATCCCCGCTGGTAGGCGTTCCCCGCTTAAGTTGCCGCCCAAATG
This sequence comes from Symbiodinium sp. CCMP2592, assembly GCA_905221615.1. Taxonomy (NCBI): domain Eukaryota; class Dinophyceae; order Suessiales; family Symbiodiniaceae; genus Symbiodinium; species Symbiodinium sp. CCMP2592. Next base: position 7,925 of record CAJNDT010000044.1, on the reverse strand, counting down.
GACCCTGTGGCCCCGTGTGCCAAAATCAAGTTCTCTTGTGGCAGTAAGCTGCAGAACTGTTTTAAGATGTGTCCAGTAAAGAAGGATAAGTCGGAAAGCTGCCCAGATTCTGCTAGACCCATGTCCCAGACCGTAGACACTACCAGGTCTCCAGAGTCAGAGACGTAAGCCGGGAAACCCAGACAAGACCCGCACCAGACCACTGAGAGAGAGAGAGAGAGAGCGAGCCACATCCGCAGATGATAAACGAAAGACGGAAACAGTCTTGGCTTGGGAGCACACATACTGTGTTTTGCATGGGTATCGGGAAAGGGAGGGAAGCTGCTGCGCATTGCCAGGCCAGTGGTCTCGCGCCCTCGAAGAATTTCGACGATTGGCAGAGGCCACGAAGTGCATTTCCTGGCAAATGGCGGTTCTCGTCACTCTTCGCTACTGCTGTGTTTTGCTTGGCCGCTTCCGCCCTCAAGAGCTCAAACTTCAGCCATCCCATGCTAGCCCTCCGACACTGAACTAGAATGCATGTCTGCGACGCCTCGAGCCGCACAATTGGTTTCATCTGTGCACTTGCGGTCACTTCAGTGGCTGTCGGAGGCAGGGTGTATTGACTTCAGCGACAGTTTACCCTGAAGCCTTAGAGGGCTTGGGGTTCAAACGCATTCTTCATGGAAATGGGTTTAGGTTAGTATCTAGGCATGGGGGGTGGAGCAATCGAGAATGGGGGAGTTAGCATTTAGCAATTCTGTCGATTGAGCACTTTCGTGCTGTACAGAGTTACAGAGCCTTCAAACCCAGAAAATCTGTCTGTTGTCAGGGGTCACCCTGAAAACTCAAAACTTAAAGCAAGGGTCGGAGATGTTCCTTTAGCTCGGAGATCCTTGTTGCGAAATCGGGATTTGACTGGATTCAAGATCCTCCACCACAGGTGTTGTTACCCGCCAAGAACTGGATGACCAGTGCGCCCTGCAACTCAGCACGACGGCTTCTCGGAGAATTGCAAGTCCGCTTTCACGAACTAGAGATAGGCTCATAGATGACGCTTCCAAAGATAATGCACAACAGAAGCCTGACAATTTGCCAGAGCACGAGCTGACAAGGCACCGCTGCGAGTTGCAATCTTCATGACCACGCATTGGAGCAACCTGAACTGCAGTTTATAAGTCAGAATTTCTTTTTGACTTCCCGGGTCACGACCCACTTTTCGGTCCTTACATAAGATTGATATATATATATATATAAGATTAAATTAGCCGAGGTACGATTCACCGGCAGTTCATGCCTTGCTGGGAAACTGCTCGACAACAGCTCACTTTGGTCCGAAATGCGGACCTCATCCTGTATACGAGCGCGAGCGGGAATGTCGGCAGCAAGGATTTGGAGCAACTTCATTTCACCAACTTTATTGAGAAGCACTATAAGGCAGCAAAGTATGAAGAGGGCGCCATTCAAGCCGTGGTTGACGCGTTTGGGTCCAAGGGGCATCAAGAGAAATGGTTCGACAGATATGATTGGGTTGTGAGGCTCAATCCGGACGTTTTGATCATGGATGACAGCTGGCTGCTGGAGACGATGGGGAATTCCTCTGTCGATGCCATCTTTGTAGACTGCAACGGCACAATCAACACGGACTTTTTCGTTGTCCGTCCACAGGTAATTCAAACCAATTTGGCGGATACGTGCACATCCGGCTCTGGGGACACGAACGCCGAGACGCATTTCACTTGCGTTGTGTCAACCATCATCTCATCGGGTCGCTACGTTTGGGCGACTCAGACGATCTCAGAAGTACCCCTGTTACACATTTCAGTTACTTGTAAGGTCTATAGAGTGTGATAGACAGTAAACAGCCCAATCTTGACACGTTCAGGCTAGGTAGGGAAGAGCTTGCAAGGCGTGCATGCCCCGAGTTTGAAACCCAAAACTTGGTCTTCCGGTCTTAAAAGGCTCACCGAAATGGAACAATTCATGGCAGAGATGGTTGCACACGGATCTAGACCTCCGTGCGAGAGTCTGACTCGGACAGGTTAAAGGCGCGCAGAACATTGGTGGATGTCGCGTGGTGGGAGCCGAATCGCCAGTTGTACATGAACATGGCTTTCGGAAGTGCTGCCCAGACTATCTCTCGGCGCAGGCTGGGGTCAAGGTTCCAGTGGTTCCAGGTTCCGAATTGGGTGGGAGGCTGGGAGTGTCAAGGTGTTAGTGCAAGGTTTCTGGGTTTTAGGGTGTGAGGCCGAGTGCATTATGAATTATACAAAACTTCTCAGCGTGACATGCATTACAACACGTCCAGCACCACAAAATGCCGACAGAATTAGCGCACAGTTGCCTGAGCTGCCAAGGCAAATTGCTCGAGAGTTCCGGTCAAGCACAGCGAGAAGGCCCTTCTCCAACTCAGCTGCAGGTTTTCAGGTTGGAGTTAAAATCTGACTCAACCCTGAACACACTTCCCTCAGGGATCGATTGCACTGCACGCTTATCTTAGCTACCTCAGCAGCTGATGTGGAAGTTGAGCTCGCGGAATGGCTTTGGCTGCCCAGGCTGACGGCTCGACACGTGCAATTGTAACCGTTGCATCAAAGAGGGCTTGTGCAAACGCTGATGCGATGACGAATTCCACGCTGTGTACCCGAGTTCCCATGACCTGGCTGCGACATCGTGTCAACATGACGGTGGTTGTTCGGACCGCTGAATCCGAGCATTCGCCATGCAGAGTCACAGGACAGCAGGAAAGGTAAGTCGAGTAGTCCTTGAACCTCGTGTTCAAGCCTTGCATCAGATACTTACCAGCTTCCAGCTTTTAGCTTTCACGCTTGTCCCCCGCTCCTACTCATGTTAACTCCGAAGTTCTGGCGATTTCCAAAGTGGTGATCAAAATGGAAAGAAGATCGACATGCACTTCCATGTACTTCTTGACCTCTACGAAGTCGCTGGAGAGGCATAGCGACCGGTGACAACTTGGCAGCTCTGAGAGGGCCGGCTGCCTCGGACGCCGAGGATTGGACCTGAGGGGTCTCTTCGGTTCTTGTTCTACCCACATATCCCACTTGTAGTTTTGATCTGGTGGTTCACCGGACGCATACAGCAGATGCCCCACATGTTGGTTTGTGTGTATGTGTGATGGTGAACCCGACATTCCGAGCATCGCGAACAACTAGCTCCAACAACCTTTGATCGGTGCAACTTGCATAAGATTCGGTTCGAGGCCTCCGTGGCTCAGCAGCACCCGGAGAGGAGTGTAAAGTACCTTGCGTTGAGAAGATCAGAGGCTGAGCCAGCAGTTGCCCCAAGTTTCCGTATAGCTGTTTTGCAACGCACCCTTCTGCGCAACATGTACGAACTGACAGCTACAAGCTAGGAAACACTACTAGTCAGAACGTCACGTCCGTGCATCTGTCTGTCTGCTGCCCATACACTTCTTGCGTGTTTATGCGAGAGAGAGAGAGAGAGAGAGAGAGAGAGAGAGAGGGAGAGGATCAAGCACCTGAACACTACCAGTCGTCCACGTACCTTCCTTCCTTCCTTGCTTCCTTCCCTCTTTGTTTCCGTCCTTTCCATTGGGGTATGTGTACCTTTAGTCCAGTATATAGTCAATACAGTCATAATCTGCATCTGTTTAATCGATCATGCAGTGACAGTCATAACTGTATCTGTGCGTGTACGTTATAAGGCTTTTCGTACACATGTATTTGTATCTGTAAAGGCATGGGTTGCTCGTGTTGCCAACGAACTATGGACAGATTTTGTTTTACCCATGCGCACAGTCTGTGCGCCGACGAAGCCAACTTCTGCTCGCAGACACCTTGTTGTGCATCTTGTGACTTTGTCTTCGGGTCTAAGCTGCAGTAGCCAAGCCAAGCTGGGTTCTTTGAATGTTCCAAGGAGTTGTTCTGATGGTCTAGTGATAGTACCAAAGGCCATATATGATGGATAATCGCCTCTGTGGAATGACTGTGCACCGGGGACTGGGTTGAGGGTTCGAGGGTTTATTCTTGATTCGGACTGTCACTTCGAATCAGCAAAGATTGCTCAACATTCTCAGTGTACATATCAACACTCCCAGGCCCTTAACCCAGACATCCAGGAGAGCAGTGAAAATTTTAGGTGCCACCTCGTTGGTGCCGCGGCTGCAAGTTTGGCGGCTTTTGTTGTTGCATGCCCTCCGCCCATTGACAAAGGAGTTGCAGTCTCAATTGAAAGCCTTTGCCGTCGAATGAGAGAGGTTTGACCGAAAACAAGCCGTCCAAGCTTGGAAGTGCCGCCATGCTACAGGTGCCCGGGTATACGTACTAGATTCCCAGATGACACAGACGAAACACCATCGTAGACACATCCACAGCGGCAACGCAGAAGGATCCCAATGCATCGCAACACAAGCCCAGTTTGTCCTCAAACCGAGCTTGTTGTTGCATGACCACTGCTACCCGCAAACAAGCTACATTCTGTGCTATATGTTGTCACATGTTCGATGCCCAATCGCAGTGGTGCTGTTATGGCCGTGCCCGGTTTTGTCGAAGCACTCTCAAACCCAAAGCGCACGCAACCCGCGCGAATCGCTACAAGCCAAACCTGGCAAATCGCAGGACTTCAAGCACTCGAGCTCCCAAAGTCCGACCCGTCCAGCTGAAGCATCCAAACTCCCAAGATCCTGAGAGTTGAGTTACTTGTTCCGAAACGTCGGATCTCAATCAGTGTTTTCGGGGTGATGAACGAAGCTCCAGACCTGAAGCCTCAAAGCTTCAGAATTTCAAAGATCCTTCTACCCAATCCCTTTCACCCCGCTGAGAGCATTGAGGGTTGCAACCCAGAGCCTCGGTCAGCCAACTGCATCTAAAGCAGGCACCATCCTCTCGATTGATGGGGCTGCGGAGAACAGAAATGTCAATATTTATGAGTCTCAGCCTCTTGGTCTGCGCAGACTGCAGGGGTTTGGGGATGAAGTCTGGGGCAAAGGGCATCGCGCATCACTGCTTTGACCAAGAAGTTGCTTATCTCCCATTGAGTAGTCGTGCCGCCTAGTGGCAGAGGCTCTTGACAGGTCGGCACCTGTACAGACCGCCTCGATGAGAACACATTCCCCAGTCATCAAAAATGGCGCTGCCGTTCTAGCCGTTCCAGACAATGACAACCACGACGGCCTATGTTCGTTGCACGGACACCGACGTGCCGTTTAATCATCCGTTAATGATCATTGGCCAATGCAGGCTGCCTGCATGTATTTCCGTTTGTTGTTGTTGTTGGTGGTGTTGGTGGCGGTGGTGTTGTTGTTGGTGGTGGTGCTGTAGCTACAGCTGGTGCTGGTGCTGTTGCTGTTGTTGTTGCTTTCGCCCTTCGATTGGTGTCTCTTCAGTCCATGCTTGTTCTCGCTCTACCGTTCTCGTTTTTTCGCTTATACTAATTGTTTTTGGCTGTTAGCTTTTGTTTGTGCTTGTAAGGTGGCGTTTTGCTTCGCGTGCTTTGCGCTGTGGCTCCCAGGTTTATGTTGGACACGCAGTTTTGCGTGCATTGCTTTTCTTGGTAGCAAGTAATGTGGTAGCCAAATCAGCAGTAAAACCAGGCCCGTGCTTGTAACCGTTTTAGTATGACATTGGCAGCGAAACTTCATGGCGCATCTCCGCAGGATGCACGTATGTATGTATGTACGTATGGTTGTGTTTCTGTGTGTGTATGTGTATATTTACATACGTATGTATGGATGTATGAATTCAATGTAAATACATATCTATATATATATATATATGTGTGTGTGTATGTAAGTATGTAACTGTGTATGTGCATACCTATGTATCTATGCATCTAAGTATGCACATACGCATGCATCGAGGCTTGCACGAATGTTGTTATGTCTGTATGCCTGTTCGCATATGTGTTTGCTCGTTTGTCGGTACGCATGTATGTCTTCATGCACGTATTTCTTTAGATATGTATGTATGCACGTATAGAAAGATGTTACTATGGTATGCATTTCTGTATGTCAAGGATGTTTGTAAATAGGTATATAAATGTGCATGCTGTATGTGTATGCATGTGCGTACATGTGTATGTATGCATGTGTCAGTTTATGTATGTATATATATACACACACATGCATATATTCTTATTGTTTACTTACGTGTTTATACTTGCCTTCATGTATGTATGCATGCATTTATGTACTTAGGTATGTATGTATGTATCACATGTATATGTGTGTGCATATACAGATGTATTACATGGAATGTAAGATCATATTGTAATGTTTTGCAACGTAATGTCTGTACGTATGTATGCATGCATGTATGTATTGTATATGTGTGTGTGTATATATATATATATGTAAGTATGTATCCATGCATCGATGTGCGCATGTATGTTGTAATGTATGCATGTGTGTCTTTTCGCATGCAAGCACGTGTGTATGTATGTGTGCATGCATATATGCAGGCATGCAAGCAATTGCTGCTTTTTGTTTGCGTGCCCACATTACATTGTTAATTGCATATCATACTTATGTACAAACATGTACCATATGGTTACACAAATGTGTTCATAAGTACACACGTAGCAAAAAGAACGACAGATATTTATGTGCAGGCCTGCGTCCCCCGTCCCCTCCGCTCCCCACCCCATGGTGTCCCACCCCTCCGCACCGGCCCACTTTCCAAGCTTAAGCCTAAGTGTTGGTTTTGCTCCAGCATGCCCAGCAAGCAGAAGCTGCAATCTTGCTGATTCGTCGCATGCTGTGCATGTTGTATTGACATCGGATTAGCTGCCAAGCAGCAAACAAAGCTACAGAGGTATTCTTACAGTTATTTGCCACTGGTGGCATTGCCATCCTTATTGTCGTTGTTTCTGCACTAGAAGTAGCGGTTTCCCCTTTTTGCGTTGCCGACGGTGCCTCTGTCGCCGTGGTATAGCCGTGGCTCTGGTGCACTCGCTGAGCATTGCACCCGAGACATAAAAGCACTCAGACATACTTACTTACATAATCGTACGTGAACTATGTCAGCGTAGACCCCATGCAGTGAAAAGGACACGTATACAGAACCGAGAAACATTCTAGGAGTACCCACGGAGCACGCCAGAATGAGCACGACATTGGAAACGCAAAGCGCGGGTCGCAGTCACAGTGTGCAGGGCGCTGATTTCGGGAGGCGAAAAATTCCCGGCATTCCACCAGGATACCACAGAAGATCGGCTACTGGTGTATTGAGGACCACGCCCGGAATGGTGTCCCGTGGTATGCAGGACGATTCGGGAACACACCGGGAATGCTTTCAAAATACTGACGGATCCAGGACCAGCACAAAACTGCTGTACCCCAAGTACTCATGATAGTTATGCTTCCCCTCCTGAATTTGCGGGATCCAGAAACACCTGAAATCCTTTCTTACACGTACTGCTGCGGTTTGAGGTTTTCGAGAGCGACAGGCGGTCAGTTTTCTCGAATGTACAGACCTTTTTAATGGATCGGGTTCCAGTGCCCACCGCCACATGTATTTGTTGGAAGTAAATGGACGCCAGCGAGAATTACGCATGCCACAGCCAGAACCCTGATGCAGCACGGGTCTTGTGTAAAGAATCGGACACATTTGCAGCATTTGCTGTAAATATAAGGGTTTGGGGAACTATCTTCAATCAGTTCTCCGTACCCTTGACGCAAGAACCCGGCAGTGTCACCACACGGTTTGTGTCAAAATATGCAATTACATCTGTATGTATGTGTATGTATATATATATATATATATATACATACATCTATTGTGTGAGCCCTCGTGTGGAAAAAGCTTGCACAGTCACACACAGATGCGGCTTGGGGAGCGTGGGGGGGGGGGGATACCATTGGGGGGTCGGTGAACCGAGAACCGGGATCATAGATATATATATATATATATATATACACATATACATAGGCTGCTGCGCCCCCCCCCCCCCCCCCCCCCCCCCCCCCC